>JAXGGA010009149.1:0-52841 GCA_038373865.1 Uloborus plumipes | reverse complement strand
CCCTGGCTCTTCTTTCGCCCTAAATTGTGAGAGATCATCGAAAACTGCAATTTCTAGATTAGCAAGCGGCCACGCGAAGAGTCTCGCATTCATTGAGGGCAGGAAAGTCTTCGACGTCTGCTCTAAATGCAAAACCCAGCAGGGTTCTCCAGAGCACATCCTGGACTGTCTAGGACTTTGCAAAGAAGATATCTTTGAATCACCTCTTGTCCTCGATTTCCTCCGGGTCAATGGTCTGGTGGACCTTGTCTGACTTCGTCAGACATTTGGAGGATTAGTCTCAGAATAAAGGCTACCCGCAGCAGTTAAATGGCTGCTACCTGACAACAAAGTAGATGACATTAGCTTTTCATATAATGCACTTGTTTTGAACTACTTGTTTGTTCAATAATTTCTACAGGTGCTATCTTCTTGAAGTACTGGGTCTTCTAAAAACCGGCTGGATGGTTTAAAAACAGGCCATCCCGTTTTCTTTGGGCTAACAGTAGAAGCTCGTTTTTAGACCATGCAGTTATTGATTCTTACCAATTATGAATTTGGTTTCTTCCTGAATAGGATGTAAATCCTGAATAGTAAAGCATGGAAAAGATAAGAGAACACTTATTCTTTCTCTTTTAATCTCTTTTCAGGATTCTCAGAACTAAAAACAAATTTGAAAAAGAAAAAGAAAAAAAACAGGAGATTGAGATGGAAAATAGAACACATGTCGATAACTATAATGGTAGTTTGCAAACGTAATATCGGAGCTTTTGAGACATGTAAATGTTTCCATATTCCTTGGACTACTCTCTAAACTATATGTGCAAAAAAAATGAAATTCAGTTTTTCCAGGAGTTTTCAACCTTGACGAAATAGGATTAACACAGGCCCGTCATTTCAAGTTTTTCCAGGGGGAGGGGGTAAAGGGTGCAAACACAATGTAATTTCAATGGAACCCCCCCCCCCACTTATGTGTAAATACATTGATTTCTCAACGTCGGAGGGGGGGGGGGCAATTGATCCCCTGCCCCCCTCCAAATGACGGGCCTGGATTAACAATAGCCCAAAATAATCATTTCTATTGTTTAAAAAGAGGGGGGTGGCAGCAAGTGATAGCTTTTATATCTGCTCATCATTACAGCTACAGCTTGCATGAGTACTTCTGAGATTTTAATTTTTTCTTTATATGATTTTTCCAAGGGTGAATATGGTCCCAAGGCTCATCAAAGGAGAATAAAATGTCGCATAAAGTTTTTATAGCAAAGTTTTCATGTAATTTGTTTTATTTTTTTAACGATATAACTAATTTCTATACAAGTAGCCTGTATTTGGACCACATCTTGAAAAATCGTCATTTTACCTCTTTTTGGAATCGTACAGTTTTAGAATACTAAAACCTGTGTTTCCCTTTTCTTAACCCTAACATCACTTTCGGGAATGTTTTTGAAAGTTACTGGCACTAAAATCATTTATTTTGAGTGAACAGGTAAATCGGTAGATAAAGATATCGAAATGAGTGTGGTTGCCTGTATTTGGACCACTTCCTCTAGATTTTTTAGAACAACTGAAAATAGTGCATTTGCATATCATTTATTATGTAATTAACTAAAAATATTTTAAACTGAATATTTCTTTAAACAAATTATTTTTCAACATCGCTAAAATAAGGAGGTGCACATACCTCTTTGTTCAACAAACAAACGCGACATTCTTTTTCGATTGTTATGCTTATGAAATATTTGTTATGCTTATTAAATAAATTTTGTGCTGCATGATATGCAAATATTTCTCGAAATAAATATTTATCTAAAACTTTCAAACAAGAAACTAAACTGCAAAAAAAAAAAAAAAAAAAAAATCCTCTCACCTTAATTTAAAAAAGCCCACTTAAAATTTTGCTCAGGGTGGGAAATCCCTCCTTACTTTTTTCCCTGGTGGTGGTTTCCCTGGTTCCCACCTTTTTTTCCCCTGACTAGACCCATAAAACTTACATTCTAAAAGTAGATTTTGTCGAAAATTACTTAATTATTTAAAAAAAAAGGAAATCCGAAGTATTTTATGCATAATTTTCCTCAATAAAGTTAATATAATTTATGACAAGTTACTTTTTTTTTATATTTAAATCACAAGTTATTTATAGTACACTGCTCGACATTGAAAATGCAACACCAAGAAGGAGTGGTCAGAAATTGATGAAATTCGGTAAGAAGACAGAGACAGCATGGAACAATAAGTGATATTTATTTCAAAATAAATAAGCAAAATTTAGAGCGAGGACGGCGTCGGCTCAGTAAGAAGTAGGACCACCGCGGACAGCGATGCACGAAGAAACACGTCTAGGCATGGAGTCAATAAGCCTGCGGATGGTGTCCTGAGGGATGGCACTCCATTCCCTTTCAACCATTTGCCACAGTTCGTCCTCTGAACGAGGCAGTGACAGGTTCTGCAAACGGCGTCCAATCACGTCCCACACATGTTCGATTGGTGACAAGTCAGGAGAGTATGGTGGCCAGGAAAGCATCTGTACACCTCGTAGAGCATGTTGGCTGATTCGAGCACTGTGAGGCCGGGCGTTATCCTGTTGAAAAATTGCATTTGGCAGACCCTGAAGGTAGGGGATTGCCACCGGCCGCAGTACATTATCTACATATCGTTGGGCCGTCATAGTGCCCCGAATACGAACTAGAGGTGATACGGAATTGTATGCAATAGCGCCCCAAACCATTATGCCACGTTGTCGCGCTGTGGGGCGTTCCACAGTTACTGCCGGATTCGATCTTTCTCCACGTCGACGGACACGTATGCGATGACTATCGCTGGACAAACAGAAGCGGGATTCATCTGAGAACACTACCTTTTGCCATTCTGCCATCCACGTCGCTCTGGTCCGGCACCATTCCAAACGTTGGAGTCTGTGCTGTGAGGTCAATGGCAGTTTTCTTAGCGGGCGCCGTGATTGCAGGCCACGTGAAACCAGTCGACGGGAAATGGTTCTGGTCGACACAGGAACATCCAGGGTACCTTGCACGTGCTGCAGAATCGACGTACAAGTGACTTGCGGGTCCGCCACAGCTTGTCGGTGAATCCGTCGATCCAAGCGGTCTGACGTCACTCTGGCTGCACCTGCACCCCTCAATGTGGCTACATTTCCTCTTTCCAACCATCTCCGACACAGCCGATGCACAGTGCTTGCATCCATGTGGGTATCAGCTGCAATTTGACGTATCGACCAACCTCCCCTTCTCAGTCCGATCACCATACCCCTTGTAAAGTCGTCTATATGCTGGAAGTGTCTTCGTTGAGGACGGCGTGGCATTTCCTCCTATCACACGTATCCTTCGAGACAAAAATCAAATTTCTCCGATACAGAAAAACCAACATGAACATAGCCCACTTTTCAACTTCATTCTCTTATATCTTACTTCACGTGCGTCGGAGAGCTGCGCATTTCATATCATTTGCATAACTCAGTGACGTGAGTCTACGGTAAAATTTGCATGAATTTCTGACCACTCCTTCTTGGTGTTGCATTTTCAATGTCGAGCAGTGTATTTCTCTTCAAATTAATATTATACTGAAAGAATAGTCAAATTTGTATTACTTCTTTGAAAAATTGAAGTTTTCAATTTTTTAATTTTATTCTTTGAAAATAGAACAACATACATGAACATCATCGGAGGAGAGAAATTTGCGATGCGACAAGTAGTTTAAAAAAAAAATAATATTTGAAGTTCAATCGACGATGACGTCATGTGGCTGATGGATTTTTCACTCTTCAACCCATGAGTGCCATGCTAGAGCAAGAAATTTTGCCTTTCGGCTCGAGCGAAACAGGTTTTCTGTGCTTTCACAACACTATTCCCCAGACTTGTAGTAGCTGGTGAAAGGAGCCAAGTAGTGCCTTTCTAAAAATTTGAATTTGGTTTTCGTTGCAAAAAGTTTAAAACAATCATCGCTGACACCCGTGGCAGATTATTGGATTGTCCTTTGATGAATTCTATCTCTATAGTGAATTAATAGACTTAAATTAATTGGAAGGAAAAAAAAGGGGGGAAAAAACTCCGCGAATGAAATGATAAGAAATCTGCAATATATACAATTTTTGTGGGTGAAAGGCTGAAATTATAGCCGTCCGACGTCACTGATTTCGTTTCTAAATTCGCATTTTTTTGCGCTTGGGATTTTTAAAAACTAATTAAAAATGAATCATTGTGTTTCAAAATTCGACGATGGTGAATTTTTGTGTTTTGTAAGTTTCTTAACAATATCTAGTAGTCAAACTAAGAATATTTGATGTTGAAACTTCCCTATTGCAACTTAATAATTATGACTGTTGTTTAATAGTTTAAACCGAAGTCACTGTGTTATTTTATTGTTATTTACTCTCTACTTTTTTTTCTTATTTTCTGCGTTTATAGTATAAATCAAAAAGTATTTTACTAAAACGAAAAAATAAAACACATCTTTTGTTTGTCACACACAGGCATTGTTGAATTTTTTTTTTTTTTTTTTTCAGGAGTGTTTCAAGTTGTTTTTTCAACCTTGCGCAAAAACGTGTCAATTCTATCGCCAATCCATCGAAAAGAAAAGCAAGTCAATTTTTTTACAAATCTCTCAAAAAATATGTTCGGTTACTGAAAGAGGGTGTATGATTGACAACTCATTTAAGTACTCGCAAAAGCTATCTCCAATTCACGCGAAAAACTTCAGGTGATTCTAATTCTCACGAGCCATGAATTTATTTATGTAGTGCTATGTGCAGGGAGTCTCGCCCCCCCCCTACCTCCCCAGCTTTTGAAACTACTCAAGTCTGACTTAGGGCGGACTTCAGGTGAAACACTGCATCTGCAAAAGTGCGTTGCAAATGCCAATTTTCGGGTTTTCGGATTCTTGTAAAACGCCAACTCGGCACTTTTGCAGATGCAGTGTGCAACGCACTTTTGCAGCTGCAGTGTTTCACCTGAATTCCGCCCTTAAATTGTCAAAATAATGATTTAATGTATACCATTGGACTCTCTTAACAAAAATTATTTGTACATTAATGTTTTTATTTGCTTTTTAAAGTCTTCATTTCGGAGATGTTACGTCCGCAACAAATGTATGGTAGATCTGGGCACGTTTACGCAGTGCCCTTTTCCCGAAACGTTTTATAATTGGTGTGTCACCAGTCTTAACAAATTGATGCTGTTCCCTGGCAAGTACTCTCACAAGGTTTTTAGTGTCCTTAGAGTTTTAATATAGCATTTGGGGAATATAACCTGTTTTCTGCTGATTTGAGTAAATTGGCAGTAAACCAGGGACGTAATTTCAAGTTTTTCCAGGGGGGGAAGGCAAAGGGTCCAAACACAATACAATTTCATGGGAAAACATAAACTCCGCCCACTTATATGTAAATACATTTATTTCTCAAAGCGGGGGGGAGGGGCAATTGACCCCCCTGCCCCCCTAAATGACGGGCCTGTACGGTACTGTAAAATTTACGGTTTATTGCTGTAAATTTTACAGTAAATTGCAATAAACTGTAACTTTTACAGCAATTTACTGTAAATTTTACAGTTTATAGCTGTAAAATTTAGTTTATTGCTGTAAAATTTAGTTTATTGCTGTAAAATTTACAGTTTATTGCTGTAAAATTTAGCTGTAAAAACAACAGTATAACACTGGCAGCAAAGGCTCCAGTTTAAAACTGTAAAATGCACGGTAATCTATATCAAATTAGTTATTTTTAAATTAATTAATTAGTCTCATTTTTGGTGTATCCAGCATAACTGAGGGGGGGGGGGGGAATATTCCCCAACCCCCTAACATTATATATAACTGGAAAGGATTTTTTCTCTGAAAAACAAAACTTTTAGCACATTTCTCTCCGTTAATTAGAGCAGGAGATATTAACTACTCAAATTTAGTCAATTTTCAAGGTTTAACTCTATTCGCAAAACTGAAACACTAGGTCCAGTTTCCAGACAAACTGCTCTTTCTTCAGGTTTTGCGTAAATTTTACAGTTAAGCCTTGACAATTGACTACACTTGAGTAATTAATATCTCCTATTAACTTGATGTCTTTTTAGTTTATTTGGCGAATTGATTTGAACTTTAATATGACTGTTAGTGGAATACAAAAGGTCGGGGAGCACATTTGAATCATATATAATAACTAGCTGCGTGGCCCGGCACTGCACGGACTTTAACGTAGTGAGGAAGGTTTAAACAAACTACAGCAATAAACAAAATTTTACCGCTATAAACTGTAAAATTTACAGTAAATTGCATTAAAATGTAAATTTTACAGCAATAAACTGCAAATTTTACAGCAATAAACTAAATTTTAGAGCTATAAACTGTAAAATTTACAGTGAATTGCAATTTACTGTAAAATTTACAGCAATAAACTGTAAATTTTACAGTACATTACTGTAAAATTTACAGTACGGTAGAGTAAACTAAATTTATTGAAGCTTACTGTGAACTAAGAATGATTAGATAAAAATAAACAAATATATGAATATTATAGCAGAACTTTAGCTCTGAAGACCTCTAAATCATTTAGTAATGCTATTATTTCCCACTTTTCATTTATGCTTTTAATACGAATTGTTTTATCAATTAAGTATTGATCTTGTTGGCTATACTGATTATGAGTCGGATTATTTTTGAGGTTAAACATGAGTAGTCGCTGCCAAAATCGGCCATGTTAGCTCCCTATAGCCCCGACATCCGACTCTGCAGCACTGATGTTATCAGTTTCAGGAATTACTAAAAGTGTAGTAATAGTTTGTTTTCATTTACCTCATGTTTTAATTCACTTCAACTAACGCTATATAAATATAGTTTTGAGGTAAATTTTATACAGAAGATTAATTAATAAATAATTACACGAAATTTTAACTTGCGAACATTTTTTTGAACAATAAATAATAGTAGTAAACCTCCTGAAAAAACTTCACCAGCAAATCAAATACATTTCTAAACGAGTAGCTTTGAATTGGTTTTCGCTCCTAAACGGCCGCTCCGAGTAGTCCCATTCCGGCAAAATCTTCAAAACTTTCATTCTCCGAACACTGTGTAATGTGACGCATTGTATAATAAAGGAAGAATTTTTGTGTTTTTGAAATTATTAATAAGAATTTAAAAAATAACAAACTTATTTTTCTGAGGAAGTCACAAGAGAAAGTCTACATTTTTTTTTTGATAGGAAATCATTTGCTACCTTTGTCGTAAGTGTATTTATTCTATGTAAAGTATAAAAAAAAAAATAACTAAAATTTGAACTCAAGCGTTCTTATGCATTTTTGAATTCAGGTGCTTAGTTTTGATTTTGAAAAATTGAGCATAAACCCCATACTTTTCTTTGTTATTAACTCCTGAAAAATTATTATTCTATAACGAACTAGCAGTACCCGCACGGCGATGCCCGTGCAATAAATGTAAATTAAGTCAACTGAATAAATTTAAATTCACTGCAACCCTCTATATTCTTTAATTCAAATGTGCTTCACAACCAGGGTCGTCATTTCAAGTTTTTCCAGGGGGAGGGGGGTGCAAAGGGTCCATACACAATGCAATTTTATCGAAAAACATTAAAAAACACGCCAATTATATGTAAATGCATTGATTTCTCAAAGCTAGGAGGGAGCAATTGACCCCTGACTCCCCCTAAATGACGAGCCTGTCCACAACCTTTTAAATTACACTAAAAATTCTGTTGAAATATCTAGTAAATGGACCTAGTGTTTCAGTTTTGCGTATAGAGTTAAGAGCAAGAATCTGAGAAACTGTCACGCCTAGCATTATGAGGTGATTCATGACCTCTCAGATTTTCTTCCAAAAATTACCAAATGTTTATTATCTTATTGAAAGACCAAATCCAGAATGTTTTGCTCTAAAGTTGAGTTGTTTAGTTTTTATGGACCCCTAAAGATGAAGGTCCGGCATCAAAAATTAAGCGGATTTTCAAGACATGGAAGTTGCCGTGAGCCAAAACTCTTACCAGGAACTGTTTAACTCCAATTTTCTTTTTGTATATGGAATATAGAAGGTTGAAACTGTACAAAGTGAATGCTAAAAATGTGGTAAGTTGTTGCCGTAAGGTCAGTGAAGGCCCTCAAAACAAGGCATTTTTGACGTTTTTTAGCGTTTTTGAGGTCCAAAAACAGCTTGTACATTTCAGTTGGCACGGCAAAAGTAGTGTCGTTTGAAAGACCAATGTAAGCACTTTAAAATAATGTATAAATAACCGAGGAAAGTTCAACCTGCTTTTAGTTGCGTAAGGCCGAAATATGAAAAATGTCATATTTTACCGATATTCAAACGGTCATAACTTCCTCTGCCAACAACATATTGAAATATTTTTTTTGCCAATGTCATTCTTTATTCTTTGTCTTAACAGAACAGTTGAGTCCTTTGAGGCGAAATGTGAAAAATTTTTTTACAAAAAATGTACAGGAGAAAATAAATGTTTTGTAAAAAAATTTTTCACATTTCGCCTCAAAGGACTCAACTGTTCTGTTACGACAAAGAATAGAGTATGACATTGGCAAAAAAAATATTCCAATATGTTGTTGGCAGAGGAAGTTATGACCGTTTGAATATCGGTAAAATATGACATTTTTCATATTTCGGCCTTACGCAACTAAAAGATTGTTGGACTTTCCTCTGTTATTTATACATTATTTTAAAGTGCTTACACTGGTCTTTCAAACGACACTACTTTTGATGTGCCAACTGAAATGTACAAACTGTTTTTGGGCCTCAAAAACGCTAAAAAACGTCAAAAATGCCTTGTTTTGAGGGCCTTCACTGACCTTAACAGCAACAACTTACCACAAATTTAACATTCATTTTGTAAAGTTTCAACCTTTTATATTCCATATACAAAAAGAAAATTGGAGTTAAACAGTTCCTGGTATGAGTTTTGGCTCTCGGCAACTTCCATGTCTTGAAAACCCGCTTAATTCTTGATGCCGCACCTTCATCTTTAGGGGTCCATAAAAACTAAACAACTCAACTTTAGAGCAAAACATTCTGGATTTGGTCTTTCATTAAGATAATAAACATTTGGTAATTTTTGGGAGAAAATCTGAGAGGTCATGAATCACAGGCGTGACACTCTCTCAGATTCTTGCTCTTAAGCTTTGAAAATTAACGAAATTTGAATAATTAATATCTCCTGTACGAGTTGACGGAGAGAAATGAGACAAAACTTTTCTTTTTCAGAAAAAAAAAAACTTTGCAACGATATATAATGTCAGGGGATGGAAGAATTTCCCTCCCTGAATTAGGCGAAATACACAAAAAATGGGACTAATTAATTAATTTAAAAATAACTAATTTAACTGCAAGTGTATTACACGTTGTTGACAAACAGAACGCAAAAATATTTGAATTAACGTAACGGGAAAAACTTTACTTTTATTTTACTCATTATTATTCGCAAAAGTTTGGGCAGTAAAAAGTAATCGTACTCAATTTCCAATTGATCGCTGATGTTTTTCGACTATCAAATTCAAACCGCAGTTTGTCTAGAAAATGAACCTAGTGTTTCAGTTTTGCGTATAGAGTTGACAGTTGACTTTGAAAATGGACTAAATCTGAGTACTTAATATCTCCTGTTCTAATTAACGGAGAGAAACGTGCCAAAACTTTTCTTTTTCAGAAAAAAAAAACCCTTTCCAGCGATGTATAATGTTAGGGGGGTGATAAGTTTTCCCCCTCATTTAGTTGAAATGCACCAAGAATGCGACTAATTAACTAATTTAAAAATAACTAATTCGAAATTTAGAATTCGGCCTTCGAGGTGCTGGTCACGGGGATGCGTTCGAATTTTATGCCAAGTCTTTAGGTGCTGTGGGGCTTCTAGCCATCGGTCACGAGCAAACAAACAGAGCTCGTCATCTACTTATATTAAAAACTGAGTATCTTTCTAACTATCTTTCTTTTTTTCTTTTTATCTATCTATGTCACGCTTCTTTCTCCTGAATGCTAATGAATAGAAAGTCGAACCAGGTACCTAAAGATAGGTAATTTTTCAGGCTTCATTAGTTTTAATTGATATAATTATACGATTTCAATTAACGAAGATATCAACTAATAAGTAGTCAAATTTAAAGCAAGTTGTCCTAAATGATTAAATATGAAATCCATTGTTACAAAACGTGGTTGCTATGAAACAGTAATAATAATGATAACGAGAATTTTGAATGAGGGCTTAACTAAATCAAACATGGAACTCATTAACGGTCCAAGTACGTAGTGCGTTTTTCGCTAGCTACTGGTAGTTTTCTAAAATATAAAATAGTTGAAAAGCCATCTACTTATATTTAAAACTGAGTATTTATGTCTGCTTCTTTCCATTGAGCGAGATGAATTTACTGAAACTTTCCTCACCATCTTGAAGGCGCGAAGTGCCCGTGCAACATCTCAATAATTCGAATGATTTTTTGATGCAGGAAAAAAGAAAAGGCGCAAAGACCCCTATTAGCGAGCCGGCTTGGCGGGGAGTAGTTTCTTGAAATTTTCTTCACTACTTTCAAGGCACGAAGTGCCAGTGCAACGTCGGGCCTAATCTAGCTGCCCTGGCAGCTAGTCTTTATGTATATAATGATACGCTTTAGTTTTTCCGAAACGTCCTATCACTTCTAATAAGGGTTTCTTTTCAATGCAAATTGAAGATTGACCAGGCATTGATAGACAATGAATTGACTCATAAAACAAGCAAGTGATAATTTATTGACATTTTTATGCAAGACAGTTGCTAAAATATTCAAGCTTTCGTTATAAAATATTTGCTTACAAAGCCAAATTCATATGAGCAATGAATTGTGAAAACTTCATCGAACAACCTTTTTAAACATTTACAAAAATAAAAAGAAGACTAGATCCAAGACTGTAGAGTTTCATCACTAACTGCTATCAAAGATCAAGCCTCACCGTCTCTAAAACCATGGAATGTTGAACATCACAGATAGGGGGAAGGACTTGTATTGAACGAGACTCAAAGACATTTGCTATTAAAAGGAACAATATAAAGATCATGGCCGCCGCGTCCACCCATTTCTATCCGTTGAAGCGAAAGATCACGGCTGCGTCCACCCATTTTTATCCGTTGAAGCGTTCATGAAAGAAAGGTTTAACAGTTCGAACATCGTTCACTGGCACACAAGCATGGCCATTTCCTTTCTTTTTGCTTATTGAAGTCTTTCAATTCGCAAACTACTGTCTAATCATTCCGTTGATCATGATATTAGCCAGAGCATTTCTTCGCTTTCGCCATGATCCCAAATCTTTAGCATGGTATCTCAGCTGTCGCAACCATTCTTTCGTTTCTTTCTTACTTTCTCCCTGAAAAAGCAAAATATAGAACAATCAGTACATTTTGTATATACCAATTATTTTTTGCATTAAAGCAGTTTTCCTTTGTACCATTTAATTTTGTTTCGGATTTCGAAATACGGAATAAGATAGATATTAGTCTTGGATTCCACCTGATACCAATGTGTTGCACTAGAGAGGTTAATTCAATATTTTGTGCTTAAAAGTGGTCTTACATGTTCAGTTTTAACTTTGTATTGAGCCTAAGCTGTGAGACGAAAGAATGAACGCATAAAAATGCTTAGCAAATACAAAACGAACCGAAACGAAATAACTGAAGTGACCAGGATCGGACCACAAAATTAAAGTTTCCGGGTAAAAGAGGGATATTTAAAATAGCTGTTCAGAAATCGTCGATGTTTTAAATCTGCCTTTTAAATGTGTACAATATTTGAAAACAACTACCAAATGTGATATGTTGAATTACACTCCTTTAATTATAAACTAATATCAAAGCGCTAAGCACAAAAGCCGTATGTGTATAGCTGAACTCAAAATAAGAAACTGATTTAAAAAGTTTAACGCCTCCATATATTTGATTCAGATTACACTTTTTCACACTTAAAAAAAAAAAAATAATAAAAATAAAAAAAAAAAAGTTCCCATTTATACAAATGGCCATGAAACATTGTAAAAAGGTAAAATATGTTATAAAGAACCATCTCACGATAATAACTAAATTTTGATAAAAAGTGCAGATACGATTTCTTTGCTTAACACGGCAGTATATATCACACAAACCAAAAATTGCTGTGCAAATTTAATAAGACAAGATTTTTATCATTGTTGTGTTATCAATAATGCAATTAATTTTGTTTTGTTCTTTGATTTTAAACATGCATACTTAATGAAAGAAAAATTACTTAATACATCCATGCAGTTGAACACCGTTAATTCGAGCACTTAAAACGAATTATTGCTAAGACGATACATTTCCGATCCCCGCCTAAGGGTTTGTAGTGTATTGTTTTTCGGACAAGACGAACGAGGCCTTGTGGGTTCAGAGGAAAAAGCTTTCGTTTCGAAAGCAAGAGGTCGCGGGTTCGATTCCCCCCGGTACCCTGGGTGTAGTTTCCTCTCTTTGTACTGTTAATCTTCCTTGTGTTGTCATAAACAATAATATAGAAGTCTAACCTCTCGAGGCAATGGCACCCCTGTCTTGATAGTGGTCAATAAGACACTATTTTACGACAACAACAGCATAAGACGAACTACGGTTAAGACGAATGGATTTTAAAAGTTCCTTGGAGTTCGTTTTAATGATAGTCGGCTGAACTTTACATTCATATTCGAATATTTTCAAAATCACAAGCATTTAAAAAACAAAAATTATTTAGTTCTCATGAAATTTACTGGTAGATTCAGAGAGTGATGGGGGAGGTTGGGTGACAGAAAATAATTCGGTTACTACAATGGAAATGATTGCCTCCGGTGTCTTTTTAAGGACTTTAAAGAGTGATGCTGCTTATTTACCAAAAAAAAAAAAAAAAGGAATTCAATAAAATCGGGTTTTGGTTAAAAGAGTGTTGGATAATCGAGGTTATACTGTAATAATTTTGGGAGTGAGTAGCAATTCCTATTTGTCGAAGTCTATTGAAGTAAACCGGCATTTCATCTCATTGGAAAGTTCTGCATCAAGTTATTTTTAATTTCTTATTACTTGTAATTTGCTGTTTTCATTAGTCGTTTATTCTCAATGATCACAATTATTCTATCTAATACTACTGGATTTATCGTTATGACCAATCCGATTCTTCCAATGTTTGTTTTCCATGGAATTTCAATATAGAGTGGCTCTAGTATTGTATGGGTTCTATTGATTTGTGATATTGATTACTGGCTTTATGCCAATCAAAAATTTCTTCCCTTTCAACTCAAACAAAGGTGAGCTCTTACACGGTCGAGCATAAATTTATAGTGCGGCTCTGGTAATTATATGTTTGACATTGGACGAACTCATTTATGTTTCTGCTGAAATAAGAGAAGTCTCTGGACTGACACAACGCCAATCATCGTTATCACAGCTCAAAACGAATTTTCCCCTACCCTTATTTCGCTAGTTGGATTGTTTAATCCTCAACGAATGGGAAATCCACTTATTAGAATCAGGTATATCATTTACATATTTTTCGTTTCTTATTGCTTTTTCTTTAATTCCATTTCTAACCTTTTACTGGTTATTAGTAAATATTATGTTTTTACTATATTTAATCTATTTACCAATGTTTTTCCATCTCTTTGGATGGATCTGCTTACACCCTATAAGCTTTTATTTGCATTGGAAAAGAGTTTTTTTTTGTAACCGAAAATACCTATATGCAATAATTAGCAATTTTTTGTGCCTTATTAACGTTGTTTTTGTCAATTCAAGTAGCGATAACAATGTTTTCGTGCAGAATTAACAGTACCAACGCCGTAGGCTTTTTTTAAACCTCCTCGTTTTAAAATTAGTTGCATCAATCTGATACCCTCTCTTTGTTACCATAGTAACGGATGACGCGCAATCCATTTGATGCTTCCAATTTATTTTAACGACTCTGGAAGAGCCTGACACCAGTAGATTACGAGAACGCATTATTGGACCGAATTGGGGAAATAATGACTGCGTAGAAAACAGTGCGACAGTTAGAAAAGAACGCAAATGAAGCAATGATTAAATAACAGTAGGGGACAAATTGATATTATTATTATTTTCTGTTACATGAGATTTTTCAACAGACCTTAGATACTTTCGCACTGTTGAATTACTCTCTACATGCTACAGTTTTTTACCAATAATGTGATCCAATGCTAGAGATTTAGAAATGTACTCAAATAAAAAGGTTTACCTTTTGAAGTTGCTGATCTGGCGGGTGAAAACGTAGACCATGACAAGGGGAAACTGTTTTTGCATGCTTAACTTAAAGCAGGCCCGTCATTTCGAATTTTTCCAGGGAGGGGGCGGGGGCAAAGGGTATTTATTCTATGTAAATTGTACCCCCTCCCCCTCAAAAAAAAAAGCAAAAAACACGTCTTACTTATAAACGAATACTTATTATATGTAACTTATAGGTAAATACATTAATTTTCCAAAGTCGGGCTGGGGGGGGAGGGGTTTGACCCCCCGCTTTATCGCCCAAATGACGGGCTAAACTAAGAATGTTAACAAGAAGAATCCGTGTAACATCTCCTATTGCAATATTAAATCCGCTGTTTCATCGATTCTACCCTCTGAGCTGCTTTTCTACTGTGCAGTGGCGATTTTTTTTTTTTTTTTTTTTTTTTATAACAATAATCTTATTCTATGGTATCGGCTTTTCGTTGGACATTTTTGTGTTATATTTTGGTTTGTAACTAAAGAGGCTGCAACGAAACTTTTTCTACACTGAAACACTAATCACTGCATCTGAAAAATCTAAAATTATTACAAAGCATTGCACTTACCTTCAATAAATAGGCTTCTTTTGTTGTGTATTCTTGGATTTCAAATACATCATCATTTTCGGATTCGCAACTTATCACACAGTTACCAAGATACAGTGGCTCCTAAAGAAAAACATATTTTTTAAAAAAGGAGGAAATTTGAAATAAATATGTGCAGGTAAATCTTTGACTCTGCTTTTCACAGATTATACATCTATTAATCATGAATTTGGGAGGGAAATGTATTTATTAGCCGCTGTAATGCACGTAATATAATACCCTATTTGGTGACTCCAAGTTTACTAGAATTATCCAATTCTGCACTAATTTTAATACAACTGATTCGGCACATTTTGCTTTCGAAACGGAAAACTCGTAGTTATCCAATACTCAAAAATCTGCCAGATTAAGTCTAGCGTCGTTTTTGCAGCGCATGTAAAGCAAGCCTCTCATTGGGGAATCAGGCCGGGGGGGGGGGGCAATGAACCCTCTCAGATCTCAGAAACATAATGTATTTATGCATTTTTGTATGTGTTTTATTGTTTTTTCCGTAAAAATGCATTAAATTCATGTCCCCCCCCCTCCCCCAATGGGCCTGATGTACAATTAATTGTTTTTCCCATCACAGGTTGGGAAATTCTACCACTGCTTATCAGTTTTATAATCCCCTCCTCCTTCCCAACATAAGAAAAAAAAAATCTTCCAATTTTGAAAGGGCAAATAAAAAGTCAGCTTAGGATCGAGCTCAGTGTACTGAATTAGGGATGCACCGATAAGCAAATTGGCCGATTACCGATTACCATATAATCGGCTGATGATAATTGGCCGATTAATCGGCAGAGCCGATTAGTGGTCATGAATAACATGTTTTATGCTACTAATTTCTACATCACTATTTTTTTCTTTCACAGTTTCGATTTTAAGAATAATTACTCATTTATTTCTGAGTGACTAATTAGTTTTCTCTGTTTTCCTAATTTTGACTAAATAATTTCATAAAATTTCTTTGAGCAAGTTTTCATATTATCTATATATATAAAAGAAAGTCGTGTTAGTTACACTATTTATAACTCAAGAACGGCTGCACCGATATGGCTGAAAATTGGTGGGTAGGTAGCTTAGAGCCAGGAGACGGACATAGGCTATAATTTATGTGTGTCAGTTACATAAATAGAAAAAATGTCTTATTGACTAAGCCTTTTTACTAAGCCTTTTTTAACACCTCATGGCTGAGCGACATAAAGCACACGTTCTGGCAGCTTCCGGAGCGCTGTAAACAGGTTGTAGGTTAGCAGTGCGTTGAGTGTTATTTGACTTTTTTGTGAAGTAAATTATAAACAAACGTGTTACTTCCCTTGAAATTTAAATGTGATAAGCTCTCAGAAACGATTGTCAAGAATTTTTACGCCTCTGCGGCTAAGAGGTGAAAAGCGCTTGGTGGGATAGTTCCTGGACTGCATTTAAGTGGCTGTTCTTACTACTATTATATATACAAAAGTTTGTTTGGATGGATTTATGGATTGAGCAGTCGGTTGATAAACAGTCCGAGAAAATTATCTTTTTAACTACGTGTTTTTTGAGCCTCTGTCGCCGAGCGATATAAAGCACATGTTCTGACAGCTTCTGGAGCGAAGTAAAATAGGTTGTAAATACAGAAACAATAATGAATGATTAATGTAGGTACTTAATTTTTTTTGTATTTTATAATAAAAAAAAAACTTAATAAATTCAAAAATTTGCTTATTTATTGCCTTTAAGGCGGAACAGAGTTCGCCGGGTCAGCTAGTTGCTTATAAACTTAAATTATGTTAACTAGACATGAAAATTAAAAAAAAAAAATAGGGACGGTGCAGTGGCTAATTTTGGAGCATTTTACTGTTTTTTTTTTAATTATTATTTGCCACTTAGTTCAAGACTTATACTCTGTGTGAAAATTGTAAGGTTACCTAAAAGCACTGTGGTAATGGAAAAAATATCGGCACATGAAAAATGTTGCAACATTGTATATATCTTGTGAGTATATAGATAATTACATTTATTTACTGGTAACAATGTTTATTTACCATAATTTTTGTTAAAGGTACACTTAAAAAAGTATTTAAGAAAATATTTTTTTCACCGATTAATCGACCCAATTTTGCCGATTATAAATAATCGGCAAAGCGGCCGATTAATCGATGCTACCGATTATTCGGTGCATCCCTATACTGAATACAATAAGCAATTCAGTTTACTTCTTACATGATATAACTAAAATAAAACGATTGTTGTCTCATATTTGTAGACTGCGCCAAAATCCTTATCATCGAGATAGTTGAAGAAAAGTTCAGGTTTTTTTTTCTTTTTTTTTTTTTTGGCCGATTCCGTACGTTGTCATTAAAAAACTTTTAAAACTTACGTCAAAGAGTAAAGTAATCCGCATTTAATCAAACCCCAAAACTAAAATTACCATTAATTTGTGTTTTTCGCACAAATAATTGTCAAATGCTCCCTACTAATTTCGAAATCACTTAGGACAAAAACTTTTAACGTCATTTCATGGTCAACAATATTTTCTCAGCATTAAATGACAATTTTTCTTTGACAAAAATTACTGACTTAATAATACTTAAGCATATTTTCAAAAAGTAGGGAGGGGAGCAAAATTATCCTAGGTATCCCAAAACAAATACCGCAAATTTAGCGACATTTTAAATCGTCAAAGTGGTACGTTTTGTGTTCTTTTAGTTTAGGAATAAAAAGGCGATTATACACTGAAGTGACAAAAGTCATGGGATACCTCTTAATATCGTGTCGGCCCTCCTTTTGCCCGGCGAAGTGCAACAACTCGACGTGGCATGGACTCAACAAGTCGTTGGAAGTCTTCTGCAGGAATATTGAGCCATGCTGTCTCGATAGACGTCCATAATTGTGAAAGCGTTGATGGGGCAGGATTTTGGGCACGAACAGACCTCTCGATGGTGTCCCATAAATGCTCAATGGGATTCATGTCGGGCGATCTAGGTGGTCAAATCATTCGTTGGAATTGTCCAGAATTTTCTTCAAACCAATTGCGAACAGTTGTGGCCCGGTGACATGGCGCATTGTCATCCATAAAAATCCCATCGTTGTTTGGGTACATGAAGTCCATGAATGGCTGCAAGTGATCTCCAAGTAGCTGCACATAAGCATTTCCAGTCAATGTTCGGTCCAGTCGCACTAGAGGACCAAGTCCATGCCATGAAAAAACAGCCCACACCATTACGGAGCCACCACCAGCTTGAACAGTGCCTTGCTGACAGTTTGGGTCCATGGCTTCGTGGGGTCTGCGCCACACTCGAACCCTACCATCGGCTCTTACCAGCTGAAATCGTGACTCATCGGACCAGGCCACGGTTTTCCATTCATCTAGGGACCAACCGATATGCTCACGTGCCCACGAGAGTCGCTGCAAGCGATGTCGTTCTGTCAGTAAAGGCACTCGAGTCGGTCTTCTGCTGGAATAGCCCAAGAAATCCAAATTTCTCCGCACAGTTCTAGCAGACACGTCCATTGTACGTCCCACATTGATTTCTACGGTGATTTGACGCAGTGTTGCTTGTCTGTTAGAATTTACGACTCTTTGCAGACGTCGCCGGTCTCGATCTTTAAGTGCAGGCGGTCGACCACTGCGCTGTCCATGGTGGGATGTTATGCCTGAAATTTCATACTCTCGGCACACTCTTGACACAGTGGATCTGGGAATGTTGAATTCTCTAACGATTTCCGAAATGGCATGACCCATGCGTCTAGCTCCAACTAACATTCCGCGTTCAAAGTCTGTTAATTCACGTCGTGCGGTCATCATCACGTTAAAACCTCTTCACATGAATAACTTGAACAGAAATGAAAACTCTGTAAAAGCACTGCGCATTTATACCTGTTCTATGCGATGTTACTGCCATCTGAAAATTTGCATATTGCTATCCCATGACTTTTGTCACTTCAGTGTAAATTGTTTCTCAATATTTTTACTGGCCCAGGCAACGCCGGGTATTTTTGCTAGTTATAAAAAATCGGCAAAGCGGCCGATTAATCGATGCTACCGATTATTCGGTGCATCCCTATACTGAATACAATAAGCAATACTATATTGCTTGGAAAAGAAAAAGGGATGTTTTAAAGATTAAGACATTCAATTTTTAAATTATTGTGCTAGTTTAAAATTAAATTCCTTGCAGCATGAAGATGATTGCTTTTTGAGTGACAAACCACCTTCCAAACAGCAACTTCAGTTAGTAGTACAAGTGGGTGAATTTCCGATTCAAATCTTTGCATTATTATACAGCTCTGTTAATGCAGCTTTGGGAATTCAAAAACATATCAATTTAGATATTTTGTATTTTCAAATAAATATATAAGGTAAGTGTAAATAAAACCGCATTGAGAAGGGAGAAAAAACGCATTCAAATTCAACTACTCTAGCTATATAATTGAATCGTTTATTTCAAAAACTCGTAAAACGGCAAAATTTCTAATTTTAAGAAAAAATTTATATCATCACTTTAAATTATTCAGTTAGAATTACAACACTTCTTACTGAAATAAATACCTAAATACGTGTACATTTTAGTTTAAAATATCGTAGTCCGTATCAAAAACAAAATTTTAAATAAGGGAAAAAATGCTTTTTCGAAATTTTTGAACTTATCGCTTGACTAGTTTTTGAATTAAACAGTTCAATTATTTACTGTTGTTTTTTTATTTCCCAGTTACATTCTTAACATGTCTTACAAATATTATATATTTAGCTAATATTTTTAGAATGCTACGTCTTTCATCAAACAACATTGAAACTTGAAACGAAATTAAAAATTATTAACTCAATATCATTTTATAGTCTTACCGCTTTAAAGACGCTTCAACCAATTTAAAAATTAGAATACTTTAAAAATATAAATATCCCAATAAAGAAGGGACGATTTTTTTTCTCTAAATTATTGGCGCATACCTTAATTTACCTTATAATAATTAATTTACTTTAAATTACGAGTTATAATGGAAGTAACGCGACACTGTGATGACGTAAGCGGGATGCAACAAGTGATGTGTAAAGCTACAATACTTCACGAAAGCAACTCTTTGTTTACATAAGCTTATATATAGTGAGTGCACTCTGTTAAGTTGACCACCAGCATGGACAATTTTTCCTCTTTTTCAGCTAATAGGAAAGGGTAATTGCACTAAATTGAGTTGGATTACTTTCGTAGTCACTTTGTAAAAAAAAATTCCAACTTAAATCCGCGGAAATTATTCTTTTTTATTACCATTAAAGAAGGAAGAATTGTCCAGGTCATTGTTCAACTTTCCAGAGGAGCATAGAGAAAAATATACAAACATTGGAATTTGCAACAGAAATGAGGTGACAATACAGGGACATGAAGAAGAGAGTCTGAGAAGTTGACTTCAGATCCTCTATGGCTTAACTGATTCATATGTTAAAATAGGGGCGAGGACGATTATCGACAATCAACAAATGCCTTCTCTTTATACGTCTTCGCATAAAACTACGACAACGGTACTAAACTATAGTTTTCACATTAAATGGATTTTTAGTTTTTTTTTCTTTTTTTTATAGTACACAGCATACAAGGTCACTAAATTAAAAGACGCATATGCGCTCATCCAAGCATCAAGTTACGACAGCGTTACTGCACTACAGTAGCACTTTAGATGGCTTTTTTTAATTGAAGGGGCAAGTGGATAAAGGTGATATGTGACAATTTAAATTTCTAGAAAAAGCTTTTAAAAAATGTGTTTTTCATTTTCCAATTAATAGAATCTCTAAATGTGTTAAAAAAATATGACCCCGTTTTACCCGTTGAGAAAAATGCCTTAAAATAATAATAATTAAAAAAAAAAAAAAAAAAACACCACACACATGTTTTTTGAAATCTTTTTCTAGAAATTAAAAAAAAAAATGTCACATATCACCTTTAATCACTTGCCCCTTCAATTATTTTTTTGAAGTACACAGCATTCAAAGCCACTAAATTAAAAGATAAATAATCGAACTAATTTCTTACCCTGACTACAATGAAGCGGCCGTTCTTTTCTTTCATTAGCACCAAACTTGCGTCTCGGATCCCAGTATTTCTCGGAAAAAGTACTGGATTATCAGCAGTACTCTCTGGTCTGTAGTTGGAGTTTGGTTTGCCAAGAGCGATTAAAAGAGCGTGAAGAGGAGCAAACTTAATCGTTTTCCCCTTTTTATTCCATGGATAGTCGGTTATTTGAGTGAACAAAAGTTTTCCAGCCATCACAAATCGTGCTTCATCTTGCTTCCAATTCAAGATTTCCAAAGCCATCTGGGAAAAATAACAAGCAATTGTAAAATCGTGAACCGCGCTAAATCTATAACTAGTTTTTTGACCTCTAGCTCAAAAATTTTGCATTTCGCTGAAAAACTTACATGATGAGTGTACGTTTCTTGTAAAAGGAATAAATTTAAAAGGAAATAATGGGATGTGTTATTGCATGAAAAACATATTTAAGGTGATGTTTCTCGTTTTTCAGCATGGTTAAGCCTGAACCTGAGAGTATATGTAAATGTGAACATGATATGTAAATTTTTACCGTATTCCCCCCCTCCACTACTGAATGCGAAGTCTTGTGCATGTGTAGAACCGTACATGTGTGCTGTGCATGTAAGTAATATCTCTCCAATCTTATATCTCAAGTAATTTTGTTTGAAATAGTGCAATTTCCCCATTTAATTGGTTCTAGAATAATTTCCCAAGTATGCGCTATATTGTGATTGAAAAGTCCTGGTGGAAATGCAAAAAAGTTTTCCGCTCCCTCATACTATATATATATATATATGCCTGCCAGAAGAAAGAATGAAAGGGGAAAAAAACTTTTAAATGCTTTACGTAAAACCGAAGTTCGTACATTTTTCAAAAATAACACAATTTTATTTTTGTGGAGCTAAAATCGAACGATAAGTATAAACTACGACTACATTTGATGCAAAATTCGACCTAGAGGCATATTTAATAGGGTGAGTCGAAAAAATCGATTTTTTAATTTCGAAATCGCATTACCTCTCAAAAGTTGTGGTTTAGTATCCACAACTTGGGAAAAATAAGAAAAAAATTCTAAGTTGACGTCTTCGGTTCGCGCATGAGGCTCAAAGTTGGAAAAAATATGTTAAAAATGGAAATTTTCAAAAAGAAAAAAGAAAAAAAAACTGTAACTTTTTATAATGCAAATACCATAAGCTGTAAATATTTTGTGCATTTTTAATCTAAAAAAATATTTTATAGCTTTTACATACGATCTTTAGTTTGCACATCAGCCTTAAATTGGGCTAAAATCGCCTACAATGTCAAATTTCAAAAATATCGATTTTTTTTATTTCGAAATCGCATTACCTCTCAAAAGTTGTGGTTTGGTATCCAAAATTTGGGAAAAATAAATAAAAAATCTAAGTTGACTACTTCGGTTGGCGCATGAGGCTCAAAGTTGGAAAATATATGCTAAAAATGGAAATTTTCAAAAAATAATTTGAAAAAAAAAGTAATTTTTTTTTATCGAAACTGCTTTAAATTGTTAGTAGATAACATAAGTTGAACCCAAAAAGTTACATATAACTTTTAGAAGATACATTCTGTTTGTGCATAAGGCTCAAGATATGAAAAAAAAATGTCAAAAACTGAACCAGAACGCACTATGTCGGCGCTGTGCCGGTATATTTTTGTTCTACAGCCGACTTTTCTAGACATTACACATATTCTAGGAGACAGTTCAAAGTCCCTGCAGTCTGCACTCCCTTTGGTTGTCACTTAGTCAGCTAGACCCGCCAAACAAACAGCATCTTTAATTAGCAACTGAAAGTGAATCAAAAAGTGCAGCGTGTTTAGCTTTAGGTGAGTTTTTTTTGTAACTTTATAGCATATTTTCATGCTCAAGTTTTGTTATACTGTTCTCCGTTCTCCGAATAATAAATAATGGAACCCCGGAAAACTTCTAAACGTTTAATTATTTGTCCGTTTTTTGGTGTACCGAAAGGGTTAAGTCAAAGTGTTTTAACCACATGTGCAGATGTGTTGTTAGCTTGCTTTGAAGAAAAATCGCAATCTGTATAAAAGGCGAAACTTTTTCAAGGATTTCAGATTGCATAGCTCATAGAAGAAATTTACTGCAAAGCTTCATACCAACGGTCAGTCATGTACGTATTGTAAAATTTATAAAGGATTACCATAATACTACACTTTGAGAAAGTCATTTAGTCGTGATAAAGATAAATTAAACTTCAAGACAAAACTCAATCATTTTGTTAATTAAGCGAAGTCTATACTTTTTGACGTTGCTTCTTTCAGGTTTGCAATGAATTTTTCGTGTTCTTGTGCTAAAAAGCCAATCTCTTGTAGATGTACACTATACATCTGTACATTGGTATTACCACTGTTCATTGGTATAGAAGCTTTGCAGTAAATTTCTGCTATTTAAGCAGGTATGCAATCTGAAATCCTTGAAAAAGGTTCGCCTTTTACAGATTGCGATTTTTCTTCAAAACAAGTTAACAACACATCTGCACATGTGGGTAAAACACTTTGACTTAACCCTTTCGGTGCACCAAAAAACGGACAAACAATTAAACGTTTAGAAGTTTTCAGGGGTTCCATTATTTATTAGTCGGAGAACGGAGAACAATATAACAAAACTTGAGCATAAAAATATACTATAAAGTTACAAAAAAAAAAAACTCACCCAAAGCTAAACACGCTGCACTTTTTGATCCACTTTCAGTTGCTAATTAAAGATGCTGTTTGTTTGGCGGGTCTAGCTGACTAAGTGACAACCAAAGGGAGTGCAGACTGCAGGGACTTCGAACTGTCTCCTAGAATATGTGTAATGTCTAGACAAGTCGGCTGTAGAATAAAAATATACCGGCACAGTGCCGACGTAGTGCGTTCTGGTTCAGTTTTTGACTTTTTTTTTTCATATTTTGAGCCTTATGCACAAACAGAATGTATCTTCTAGAAGTTATGTGTATATTTTTCTGTTCAAATTATGTTATCTACCAACAATTTGATTCAGATTCGATAGAAAACAATTAGTTTTTTTTTTCAAATTATTTTTTGAAAATTTCCATTTTTAGCATATATTTTCCAACTTTGAGCCTCATGCGCGAACCGAAGGAGTCAACTTAGATTTTTTTTTATTATTTTTCCCAAATTTTGGATACCAAACCAATTTTTGAGAGGTAATGCGATTTCGAAATAAAAAAAATCGATATTTTCGAAATTTGACATTGTAGGCGATTTTAGCCCAATTTAAGGCTGATCTGCAAACTAATGATGGTATGTAAAAGCTATAAAATATTTTTTTAGATTAAAAATGCACAAAATATTTACAGCTTATGACAGTTGCATTATAAAAAGTTACAATTTTTTTTTTCTTTTTTCCTTTTGAAAATTTCCATTTTTAACATATTTTTTCCAACTTTAAGCCTCATGCGCGAACCGAAGACGTCAACTTAGAATTTTTTTCTTATTTTTTCCAAGTTGTGGATACTAAACCACAACTTTTGAGAGGTAATGCGATTTCGAAATAAAAAAATCGATTTTTTCGACTCACCCTAATATTTAATCGCCCCAGACTTCAGTATTGTGCTCTACTTTCCATAAAATTTGATGGATTAAATACAACTTCAGATATATCGGAAAAATCTTCAGAATGAAAGTATTTTTATTGTCTAACCCTTAAATCCATCCCAGATGAGTGACAGCAGGTCGCCCCTTCGTAGTGACGCTACTGTGTATATATATATATATATATATATATATATATATATATATATATATATATATATATATATATATATATATTATATATATATATAATATATAGAGAGAGAGATAGAGAGATAGAGAGAGAGAGAGAGAGAGAGAGTGTTTTGTCTCTAAAGGCAAAATGTATTCTTGATCAAAAATGATTAATGAACATTTTAAGAAAAATTATATAAGTGATTCAGTATCATTGTTTTATTTTATTACTTTTTTTAACACAGCTACGACAGAATCAAGTAGAATAGTCCATTTAAAGAAATCAAAAAATTTAACTTCAATATATTTTCAAAATCACTTACCTTCCTTAGTTTGATGCTTCCTATATCCTTTCCAAGTCTTCGATGTGATGCAGAAATATTTGAAATTCTCCGCCAAATTTTTGTTCCTCCAACTCCTTTAGTTTGCTAAATTAAAAAATATTTAGCAGTAAATAAAATATTTTCCACTTGTTCTAAGTGTCGGTTCTTTAGAGTAAACTCCACTTCAAAAAGTCAACTATTTATTTAACTTAAGACAAAACTTAATCGCTACCAGGTATGTCTGTAAAAATAATTTTGGAGCAGAAAGATCATCTGAGAGCATGACTCCGAGTTCGAGGATAATGACTAAGCGATGCTACGCATCACGTTGAAATAGGGATTTAAATGTTTGCTCAAGAGATTTCAGTTTGGCGACTTAGCTCGAGTTTGGCGTTTTATATTTTGTGAATGAAACGACATTTTATGGTCAGAACTTACATTTTAATATTTGTCACCTATGATGACAAGTTATGTACTTTTTATTAATTCTCTTAATTAATGCTTTCAAATTTTTCAAGCTTAATATAATATAATTTATTTACAAAAGTAATTGGTTTTTTCATTGCTTGTTTCAGTTTTTAGAGACAAAAAATAAAACGTCATGGAACAAAAGTCAGAAATGAAACAAATAAGAAGTTTTTAATTTAAAAAGTAAGATAAAGGGAAAAATTGACAATTACTATGACAAAAAAAAATTTGGTACTTTTTTTAGTACAGATGCAAAGTTTCTCTTTTTGAAGAGATTTTTTGAGAGAAAGAATTCATTTTTTATTTATTTTCTAGTTTGCTTTCAGCAATGTGTTCGATACATAAAAAACATTTTTACGTTCTTAGCCATCATTAAATGTTTTAAAATTTTCAGAAGCTACAATGTTTTCCTTTCTCTCAAAAAAGTTCTGTACCATCCTTAAAGTATAAAATTTCGAGGTTTACGTACATAAATATGTAGTTTAGTATATACAGTGGAGAACACTAATTTGAAAACTTTTTTTTTTAGCTGAAACTTCATTTTTCATTAAAACTGAAGAAAATTTCCTCATTATGTAGCTGTCTGTATGCAAAAAGTATTTATAAAATAAAACCATAAATAATTATAAACGAAGTGAAATAGTTAAAAGCTTGACTTAAGTGGCATACAAACATGGAAATTTATTTATGAAATATGACATTTCGTTTGCTATTCTGAAATAATGCAACTAAAATTTGGATGAAACAAAGTACCTTGACATTCGCAGTAAATATAAAAGGCACTATGAAGGGTGATCCAGTTTGAATTTCCTAACTTTAAAACACTGCAAATTGGACAGCTGTGAATACTGACGCTTGTTTCAAATGTCAACTGTTAGTTTTAAACAACATATTTACGATGTAAATCGTTTAACTAACGCTCAACGTTTGAAGGTTGTTCAGTTGTTCTACAGAAATAACAAATCTTATGATTAAGTCAAATATTTTACGGAAGGATTAAGGTTAATTTAACTCCTACTGACGTACAATTGCAGCACTATCCTGTGCATTACGTTGCTCTTTTTAAGAGTTGCGTCTATATCAACAAACGAGATACGTTGGAGTACCTTAAAACTAACACCCCACAATTTCTAGTTGAGGTAACCCTTAAAACTTGCGAAAAAGTCTTTGAAAATTACCTTGAACAAATCAATGGTAGCAGAATATCCAGAAGCGGCAATTTGGGGGTTATGTTTCATACGTAAATATTCGATTAATAAAAATGTGACATAAAAAACCGTGAGATAACATTGCATTTGTGTGTGTTCAAATTAAAGTTAGGAAACTCAAATTAGATCACCATTCATACTTAAAGCAAGGCATTTTTCTCATTTTTTGTGATTGGTAAGCAAAAGATATTTCCTACGAACAAAGGAGTCAACATCGTTGCAGGGAAGCCCCGAACCAAAGCTTTTGGGAGGGGAGGAATTCTCAATTTCCTGAATGAAATCCGAATTTTACCGAGTGATAAATAACACTTGCATGGTATGAGTGCATACATATATGTAATGAGAAGATACTTTTGTACGGTGACCATATATTTCTTTTCTTAAAACACAAACATTTTGCGTTAAAAAACCTTTCCATATATGATCTGAATTTAATAATGCAAGAATATATAAATAAGCAAGTGAAAATAAACAATTTATGAGGGGTCTTTTTTTCTGAAATACAAATTTGCTAAAGGATAAAAACCGACTCTACAAGTGCATTCGTATAAGACGAATATTAAATGCTAGAATATTACTAAAAATAACAATAAAGCGGGAATGTTATCAAGATTTGAATTATTGCTGGTGGTTGGGTCTCTTTCTGAGGAAAAAAATATTGTAGGCTAATTCAAATTTTAGGCACCTCCTTGTTTTAATTTTTTATTAAAAACCCTTTGCTGTCTTTGTGAAATACAATCTTTCGACCCAACTTTTTGACAGGTAATTGGCGCATCTGAAATTCTTTAGAGGAAGCATGTGCTTTATTGCCTCCCTGATGGGAAGCAAAAAAAAAATCTTATTTCGCAAACTTTAACGATTTCATAAATTTAGAGGACATATTGCAATATTATAATTCTTTTTTTTTCTTTTCGTAATGATTCCTAAAGTATTTTCTCAGATACAGGTATGAGTGCAGGCTCGAATTGTATTATTCGGTGAAATTCGAAGTTTCATTCGGTGAATTGATCTTTTCTCCTAAAGCTTTAAGTTCGGCGCACCTCTGGTCGGGGCCAGGTTTGGCCGGTGTTGTTAACATATATGCATCATTTGGAATATTTTGCGATGAAATACCAGGGCTTGAGATTCAAGTTCCTGCATGTGAGATAAATATTTATAAAGGTGCAGGAAAACCAAGTCCCGTAAAACGGGGTGTATAGGAACAGCGGCGTGATCCGGAACAAAACTTTCTGATCATGCAAAGAAATTCTTCATAAATATACCGTCGGGTATGTTTGGCAGTTAAATTTTTTTTAGAAAGGTAATATAGAAGTAGAAGTTTGTGGACAACATGAGTGACTTTAATTTATGTCAAATCTTTGTATTTCAATTCAAAAGTATTTCTTAAAATTAATTTTAATTTGCATAAGTTTAAAATTATTTTGAATTTTGACAAATCATATACGTTTACTGGTATAAGAAATAAACTTTTATTTGACAGTAACTATCTGTTCTTATGCTCCCCCATCAATATTGCTCATGTTTGTGAGACAGGTAAATTTGAAAAAAATAAAAATTTTAATGTGTGCTCCTATTGACCCCTATCAGCGGGGTGCTTCGGAAATAACTGTTAAAAATGTTTTGTTTTTGCTTGTGATATCAAAACTAAAGCAAGATCGGAGTTTTTATCCAAAAAATCAAATTAAAAAAAAATCTTTTAATTATTTTTTTTACAATCAAAGCTGAAAAGTGTACCGATTCACCCCATTTAACGGCAGTTATGAAAATTACTTATCTAGTTCAATAAAATTTCTAAAAATAATTGCTCATAGATTCGCCAAAATTTGGCAACAAAAGTCAGCTGGGTAATGGGTATTCCTCTGGAGGCTGGGCTGTGACGTAGCGAGCCATTTACGGAGATGCTGACGTTCCGCTCATTCGGAGTGAGCAGCCTTACAAGAACGCTGAAAGAAACGTAGATTTTCCAGGCTGTGGAGGAAAGATTTAAAATTTACAACCACAAGCTAAGCTTATTTCGACCGAAACTCATTCACAAAGATTGTGTTTGCGTCACGTTTTCTATCCTAAGAGAGACTGTACTTAAAAAAGAATGGATGAACTTTTGTTTTGAACACTAGAATGGCGCCTCTTACTCATTCTCTTCTTCTGGCGTGCATTGTATTTTCCGAGAAAAAATTTCTGCGGAAATACGAAAGCATTGCCACCATTCAAAGCTACTTCTAGTAAAATCCAGTACAAATTGTCTCCCGCATATGCAAATATCGGTTTAAAAGTTAATGTAGACCACCAGCGAATGAGCACTTAAATGTAATTTCATAACATTGCGTAAAAACTAGTGTTTGGCATCTGAAAGTGAAGTCATTTTAATTGATACACGAGTATGTATTTTTTGTTTTAAATTAAAATTTTACAGCAGTCCCGTCATTTCAGCTTTTTCCGGGGAGGAGGTGAGAGGTGAGGGAATGCAAGGAGTATATACTCTTTAAATATAAATTGTACCAAAAACAGCATAAAAAAGTCCCACTTATATGTAAATGCAATAATTTCTTTAAGTCATGGGGTTGGGGGGGGGGGGCAATAAACCCTCTGACTTTGATCTTTTTTACGCTCCTCTTTGAGGGATAAAATGAAAAAAGGTCATCAACCCAGTAAATAAACACTCAAAACCGGTAGACACACATAGTATTTTTAAGCACGTTTCTTTTTGGAAACTGACTGAAACACTTTACTTTTCAAAATTAATAGACAGATAAAAAAAAACATCTTAAAGCATTACTTAGATTTAAAGTAGCTTACAAAATTTTTCAATCTAATTCCGTGTTATCAACTTTGTTAATATTCCATCGCCTTTATCTTAAAATATACAATATTGATTGATGTTCAAAGAGACGAGTGATTTAAATAAACTATAAAAAACAATACAATACTACAATTTTCACATTCCTTATCAAATAATTAAGTGAAGTATCAATTTTTTTACCATAAAGACTATTACTTGTATGCTTAATTTGATCAAAAGAATATGACGAAGATGCTGGGCATTAGCAGCTTCTCTAAGAACTATTGTAATACATAATACGAATTGGTTTTAGAGTGAAACCAAGCTTAGTATTGGCTGTTACCCCGTTAAAAATATTTTCGGTAAAGCATAAATTATCGTTGATTGAAGTAAAACAGACAAAAGTGGAAAACTTCATAAGAAAATTTTATTTCTCTGCAAAATGAAATACTGCAAGAAAAATCTTGTGCCATAAAGACTAGAAATGTTGCAAATATGATGAAAAAAAAAAGTTTTTACATTAGTTTATTTCAGAAATTATTCGTATAATTTTCATCAAAGCAATTTTTAATTGTTTAGTTTTCGTATTTTAAATTATTGTTCAAAACATAACGGAAGGTTCTATTGATGCAATTACTTGCCAAAGTGAGGAATTTCCCTTGTATCATTCAGCGGCGCACAAAATGTTGCTTGAAATAGAAAAGGAGAGAGAGAGAGAGCGAAACAATTTTAAAGCCCCTTTTTTCATGTTCACTTATGTGTCACATAAGCGCATTTAGTGATTTATGTCCACGGCTACAACTTTAAAAGTGAAACATAATGAGAAAAAATTCGCATGCTTCCTCGTAAACTGATGTCCTCGTAAATTTCAACTATACGAGAAACTTTTAAGTTTGTTATTAGATTTATATTTCTGTTTATTGCCATGAGAAAAACTGCAGCTTTTGAACTTTTGCTAGGCAAAATATAGATACAACTATGACTTCCGAAACCTTGCAAAAACATTATTCTGGCGCCAAAGCACATGTTGACCTTACTCCCTTTTTTAAACTTGCTAACGAAAAAAAAAGCAACTCACCATAATAGTTGTTTACACTTAAGAAAAGGGATACGGCGCCGTTCCATTTTGAAATTTAGTGTAAGAGTAATGGATGAAAGAATTTTCCTGTCAATACCAAGTTTCTACTGCTTGAAAGAGCAGAAAATATGTTTACGGTATGGTGCTTAGAAAGAGAGACGCGTTATTACTTTTTCATAAATGTGTTTGCAAGTACGTTTAACAGACAATTTATTGCCACTTTCAAACTGTTAACATTTTAAGAAAGCTCTTTCTTCAAACGGAGTTTATTTTCAAGGGTAACGATTTGTCAAATACGCAAATATGTTAACTTTATCTTGCTGCTTGCAAGTGCTCTACAGTATGTAAAGACATTTTTATGGTAAGAAATAGTGTCATGCCTGATCAGTGAAACTATAAGTTGATCATTTTACATCTAATGTTCACTATGCAAATAAATAAAAAATAAATAAATAAAAATAAATAAATAAATAAGTAAATAAATAAATAAATAAGTAAATAAATAAATGAATAAAAATAAATAAATACATATAAAATAAATAAATAAGAATAAAAAGATGAATAAATGAATAAAAATAACTAAAAAAATAAATCCCAAAGCTCTTTTATTCTTCGGTTCTTAGAGTCTGTTTCCCATAAGTTGACTTCCAGACCGCTGAGGCTTTAAAGGTGACATTTATTCACGTTGGGGGAAGAACGCCGGTTTGTATAGCTAGGACGTGTGTTGGCGTTGTGACAATCTAATAATTTCTCCTCTTTCAATTCCAAGATAAATGAGCTCGCTCTAGGTCAAGCATCAAGCTATCAGAGGCACACGATACTTTAAGCGTCGACGTGTACATTTAGTAAACAACTGGTTCGGAAAAAATTGCTTTGAAATCGAGATCATTCTTTTCATGGTGCTTTGACAGCATTGCTATTGGCACTATGGATATTGAATCTATCCACGGTTTTCACATTGATTACGATTCTGTGGTACTTTTCGGAGCAGCGCAAAACAACTTAGAGCCAACTGCCAACTTCTCTCGTTATCAACTTTTCTCTGCTACACTTTATCGTTAGGTTATCTTATTTAGTAAAAGATACTCGTAGGGCTTAAAAAAATACTTTTATTGCTGCTTTGGTTTGAAATCGAAACTGTTTTAATTTTTTTACCCCTTTTTGCCGGAGCTCGGAAATTAAGTTTGAACTCACATTTTTTGCCTATGAAAGCAAAAGATATGTTCATAGACAGGGTCCACCACGACTGACTGATTGATTCAACTACAAATACGGACCAATTTCATATAAGCAATAATTAAAAGTTGATTTTGTTGAAGCAATGTGGGAAAAATTCTGCTTGAGACTTTTAAGGCTTACTACGCACATGCGCATTGATCAGCAGTGATCCGGGAAAAATTCTACAAATTGAAAAGGCGTGGAAGAGCTTAGCTTCCGTGATCTCCCACGAAAGTTGAGCTCTGGGTACATATGGTGAATGATACATATTAATGGCTACATGAGTTGAAAAAGGTTGAATTTGTGAAACAATTTCCCCCTCCTGCTTGGAAACTGAAATTTCCTGGTAATGTCTGAAATCGTTATGAAAGTAACATTTTTAAAGGTAAGCCAATTCTTGCCTCTCTCACATGGTTAATCGTTTGGTGGAAAGAACCCTGACGTAATCCCGGAAACTAGGATCATAAGCCCCTAATAAAAAAAGTCTAGCCAACAAGAAAAGTACTTGAAAACAGATGCTTCCGTCTGGGGAGCAGGAAACGCGTTCGGGTTAGCCGAGCATGATGTAAACAGTGCTTAATTTCTTGATAGTGGAGCACTTAAAATACTCCACGAAAGTTTTAGGGCGCTATGAGTAAGTTTATATTGCTTTTTTTTTTTGGTTTTGCAATGCATTAGCAAGGAAATGGGAAGTGAAAGTGCAACACTACATTTATTTAAATAGTTAATTAATCAAAATGCCCGAGAGTACATTTCAAACTTTTTAAAATATTTATTTATTAATTTTTTATTCACAAAAAAATCTGTTTTCTGATTTTAGCCCAAAGTAATTTAATATCACAGAAATAAATTTAAGCATTTGATGAATCGAGGCATTAGGCGATTTTTCTTTTTAGCATAGGCCTCCCCCCCCCCCCCTGCTTGAAAATGTATCACCATTTTCAAATCCTAACGAGAGCAGCTGTCTTGTTGAACTTTTAGAACCCGTATGGTTACTAGTTGAGATTTAAATAATTACTGACCAGGAAAGTACGCGATCATGGAATAATTATTTTTTTTAATGAGTACCAATCGAAAGAACATTGTAAAACATGTTTCTGGACGCACGCGTTTTTGCCCTCGCGCCCCCGTTATCGAAATACAAGGTCCTAAAGTCAGCTAATTTTTTTTGAAAAATCGCCAATTTTAGCGAGTTAGAATGAAACTGGAAGCTGCGGTGCGATTACACAATTTGCATCCAACGGAAAACTTGATTCCCATTTTTGGTCATCTGCAAAGCTTTTGAAAGACGGCTTTACAATAATCTTTTACTTTACCTGTGCGAGTTAAAGCAGAAAGCTACTATCAAGCCTATGACATGGAAAGCAGAGAGCTTTTTAAAGAGGAAAAACAATTTTAAACAACACATCAAAATTAAATTGTATCGTACTATTTGCGATTAAAGCAGGTCCCTTGTTTAAGGGGAGTCCCCCTTGTTAAGGGGCAAATGTCAACAGGAGGTGACAGCTGAACCTCCTGTTTTTTTTTTAATTATTTTTTTAAGTGTTCGTACAATTCTGTAGTATGGGGGGGGGGTATATTTAGGGTTTTTAATTGTAAAAATTGCAAATATAAATTTTTTCAAACCACTTTTCTTTTGGTGGGTCCCCTATAACTCAAAGTGAGTTACCCTAAACATTTTTGTCAATTGCATCACTGGGTATGTAAGAATGGTCATTCAAAAAAAAAAAAAAAAAATGCTCAAAATTTAGTGAAAATGTGTTCAAATAAAAAAAATCAAACAGGAATGAGGTGTTTTCTCTGAGATATTTCGAAAAAAAAAATGTTCGAACTTGCTCCTTCAAAAGTTATAAGTGAGGACAGGGGGAAAAATTGGAAATTCGAAATTTAATGAAATATTATTCAAGTCAAAAGTCGAGTATGGGAGTGTATTGTCCGCACTGAACTCTTTCGATTGAAAAAAAATCGAATCGGACTATGCACTCAAAAGTTATTGCGGGGGGGGGGGCAGAAAAACTGACCAATAGACAGACTGACAGGTACACAGTTTCCGCAGCTCAAAACCCAACTTTCCTATTTTAAATTTTTCTCTATGTATTTAATTATTTTCATTAAGTTGTGCTTTTTCTTCGCTTGAGCGTTTTTTTTCCGTGCATCAGGCCTTCTTTCATGATTTTTTTAAACCTATTTTCTACTTTTACAGAGCTAAAACTTGTATTAACTTTAAGCTAAAACTTGTATTGATTTACAATTTTGTTAGTCTTTTCCTACCCGTTGAACATATAGCAGAACTAGTAAAAGTTATTCTAGTGTTTTTAAAACAGTACGAAATTAACATGCAATATGTTTTACATTTACGTTACAGAGACTTTTCGCTACAGTGACCAATTTATTTGAACGTCAGGGGTTTTTACAATGAATGCCGACTCTATTAGTATATTTTAAGAATGGAAATAATTATTTCCCTCTACCATTGATGTAATTTCCGACGTGGATATAATTTTGCAGCAATTGATATTTACTAATTCGTTTTCTTTTAAAAATTATTTATTTTTTCTCGATTTCAATTAAAAAAAAAAATGTTTTTGCTAATTGGCAGATAGTGAAACTTCTTGTATCGATTTTTTTTTCAATAAGAACTGATATCATAATCTATGACAATTCAATTTCTACCCCAAAGATTTCTTTCATTTTTTGTACATGAGCTCATATTAGCTGCTTTTCATACTTATTTAATTATCTCGAATTATTCATTTAGAAACACGTGCAATATATTTTAACGTATAATAATTAATACATACAACTTAGTTCAGTAAAAAAACTTCAGATACGTAACTAAAATTCTAAAATGTATCGTTATCAATCGTAAAAAGATAAAACTAACTTCCTTGTAAAGTTTTCGCTCCTCTGGATAAAACTTTCTGCTTTCCACATACAAGTAAAGGGTTAACGAAAAACATCTTACTTTCTTTGCAAATGACCAAACATGGAAACGATGCGATGCCAAGCAAGCAGCGGAAGGGAGAATCTGAAGCTAGCTTCAATTTCTTGTTAGGTCTTCAAATTTGGCTCATTTTCGGCCGACTTTAAGACCCCTTATCGCGAAAACGAGGGGACGAGGGCACTTGATCTTTGGGTCAAAGACATGTCTCAGTATGCTCTTTCGAATGGTACCATTTTTAACTTTTTTCATTATTACTTAAGTCGAGTACTTTCCTGGTGAGAATAATGTACTATATTAATTTATTTAGAAACAGACAATTCCTTCCAACAAATCTTATAAAAGCGCAGCAAAGAAATAAAATTATCTTTTTCAATGGACTATTTTAGTGGTACTAAATTGATAAATTAATACATTTCTCAGAAAACTTTCGTTTGGTCGGGGCAATGACCCTGAATGAAAGTTCTCAAAGGGACTTATACCTGACTGCCCTGAACCTGGTTGTCGTCCATGCGAAGAACTTATTACAGATTGATCTCTATGAATCTGGCATGGTACTTGCGTGACGTCGAACGCCTTCAAATTCTAGATGATCTGAAAAACCAAGGAATTTTGCAGGAGTCGAATGAAAATCAGAAACAGCAGAGATAGTAGTGCTTCGCTTGGAAAAGCTGTAGAAGAGTCAGTGGCGTATATAGGTTTTTATTTCGAAGGGGGGCCATATAATCAAGCTTAGCCCCCCCCCTTTCTTTTTTTTTGCTATTACTGTAAGACAGGTAGAAATTTTTGAATTGAATTAAAATATTGTGATTTTTGGAAAAGATAGAAAATTACGACATTTTAGATTCCCTCCAAAACTTTTTCCAAAATTGAAATTATTTATGCTACCTTTGATGACGTTGGAGGATCAAGATTCCTCTGGGAAACTTACTGAAACTTAAATTCTAAACACGCAATTTCAGGCTATCTTTAGTGACGTTAAAGGAATTGAGAAGACTCGGGGCATCTCTCCTGAAATATTTTGACACTGAAGCACAACTCAGGATATATTTCTTCATGATAGAGTAAAAGAAAAGAAGATGAGTTTTTTTTTTTTTTTTTTTTGAACTGAAGTCTCATTTAAGTTATCTTTGAGAAGTAAAAGTTCAAAGACCCTCCCCTGAAAGATTTTCGATACATAGATGCGCAATTTCTCGTTCTCTTTGGAGACGTTAAGAGACAAAGTGTGGTTAGGGATCTCCCTCCGAAAATTTTCAAAATTGAAACCTTAAGCCATCGTTACTTTAGACCATCTTTGGTAGTAACGTTAGCAAGGACTCTCTCCCGAAATTAATGTTTTAAAAACATTTTTGGTTATCTTTAATACCGTCAAGAGAAGAGGCAGGATTCGGGCGTTGTGCCCCGAAATTTTGCGGCATTGAAGCTTCAAGAAAAATTCAATTTTAAGCTCTATTTTTTTAAACTGAAGGTTCAAAATTTTACTTTTAGCAGAGGTGCCCATTACCCTCAAGAGCAAAAACTTATCATCCAAGAATTCCCCTCTAAAAACGAGAGCTACACGTGAAAGAAAAAGAAAACAAAAACTTTTAAAAACTCCCCTTAAAAATAATTCAATAGCGCCGCTTACGCCATGATTCTTGATAGGAACAACTGCTTTTAGGCTTTGTCTGACAATATTTAGGATAATAAAAGGATTTAGGGACTCTTTCGGAAATTTTTGGGCATAGAGACTGTAATTCGGGAGCTCTCTCTTTTTTAAAAACACATTTTAGAGCTAAAGACTAGAAAAGTAAGGGGGATATCAACTACCGTTAACTGTTTGAATTTTAAATCTCTAAAATGCCATTTGACCAAGGTATTGAAGAAGCGGGAATAGAACTGTCTTCCGAAATTTTTTGAATATTGAAGTCTTGAAACTGCAATTAAATTACACGTTGTAAAAGCGAAATTTTAAGATCTCTTTGGACTCTTTAAGGGGGTCATGAGATTTCTTTGAATTCATGCTTGGCGGATATACGGGCCTCGACATCCTACCCTAAACCCGCCACTGAGAGGCACTCTTTAATTTCACCACTTGTAAAGAGATTGAAAATTACGTGCCCCTTCTAACTCGGCCGGCTTGGACTTCTACCTCTTTTCGATTTTCTTTTGTTTTGTTCAGCTGAAAGCTTGGAAATTATTTGTGAAAAAACTAAAACCGAAAATGATTGCACTTTATTTTAAATTTCTTGCTAGGTGGAATACTTACACTTTATTTTAAATTTCTTGCCGGGGAGGAATGATTACACTTTATTTTAAAATTATTGAGTGTAGCATTATTTTAAAGCCTCTTATTTCCTGACTGACTAGAAAAAAAGGGGGAATGAGAAGAAAGAGAGAAACGTAATTTGCTGACTAATAATCTACATGTGTTGAATATTTTTCATTGAAAGATTTCTATTCAAAATGATTAGGATTTTTTCTATGCGTTTTCTAATTGAAATATCTTCATTTTCCCAAGACACGTTCTTTTTTCTCTTGAGTAAAGCGCAAGGGCTCCCTGACCCTCTTGGGTTGCACCACTGCCTGGTGCCATCTAACGAATTATTATTAGCAATAATTATTTATTTATTTATGTATTTCAAGCTAAAAGTATGTAAATAATTTAAGAATAAACTTAAACCGAATAATAACTACCTTTATTAAAAAAAAAAAAAAATCCGAATTTTTTTTCGGGGGGGGGGGGTATAGGAGGGAAAGACCGTCTGGGGCCCTTCCTTACATACACCTTTGAAAACAATGTTAATAGAGAGTGGGCTTTTTTCTTAAGGATTTTTTTTTTTTTTGAGCAAACACGAACCGAACACCTACTTTTGAAAAAATCTTTCTCGATTTCGGGGGGGGGGGGGGGGGCCTCGCCCCCCCCTTAAATACGCCCTTGAGAAGAGTCTCATGTATTAGTATTCTTGAAAAAAACTCAGCATCGAAAGTAAATAACAATTAGAAGGTGCCAAAATAGGATACATGATGCAGTGAAAGTGACTACTGTTTGAAATGACGTTGGGCAAGTCAGATTTTATTATGTTACACTCTGACCGTTTCTATCAATGTCACCCCTATTGCTCAGAGATTTAAGGACGAACCAGGTGTCAAAAAATTCAAAATTTTAAGAGGATAAAGGATAGCCCGGTCACATTTTTCTTCGACTTTAATCACCGCAACTTATTGAAACTTCAATTTTCAGCAATTTTTTGCCTATTTCGAAATGGATGTAGCAGTGAGCTTATTGCCTATAATTCCTGGTTTGTAAGAAAATGGATTAAGTAAGATGCGCATTTGAGGCTCTCGCTATTTAAAGCAGCCGTAGAGAAGGGGGTCTAATTCCCGAAGTACAACTTCATTCTTCTGGGGAACACATCAATTCACCGCAGGCGGCCAGTAGTTTATTAAACGACGATACGTAGATATGAACAGTATTATACTAAAACCTGCGAATTGAAATGTTACACTATTTGAAATTTCCTTGACAGTCACATAATGTCTTTGGATGTAAAATATAGCTTTAATAGCATGTGACTGAAATGTTACACTATTTGAAATTTTGCGTACAGTTTCCATCATGTGATGGTCACAAATCTTCACTGCAAATCAGGGGGAGGTCATGGGAGGGCACTGTGACCTCCCGAAAAATTTTAATTGGAAAATTTTGTCTTACAATCTGGCAAACTAGAAGACAGACATTGCAATATGCTTGTTTTATTTAAATACCTAATGTCTCTCATTAGATGCAGGTGTGCGTTGATGCTCGTATGTTACCATTTGGCAACATGCGAAATTTCATTCAGTAAAATGAGACTCCTCAAAAATTATGTTCAAGGCACCCCTGCACTAAAGTCACATGTTGTAGCAGCTTACAAATGTCATTTTGCGACGACGTCTCAAAGTGACGTTGCAATGACGTCTTCAAAATATGACGAAGTGACTGATCATTAATTCGATGTCGCAGTGAAGTCACAAGATTTTACTCCTGTGAAACGTCATACTGCTGTCAATTAGTTACTTATGACTATAGTTAATAGCCGACATGTCATTGTAACTATGTCACGATATGTTGTGCGATGAAAACGTTAAGACCTTATTCAAAGGAAAATCGGCACCGGTTAAAGATAAACATTATGGGTACAGAGATAGTTTTTATCTTTTGTTTTAAATCAAAAAGCATCAGAATAGGTGATTTAATTCGGTGCAAATCCAAATAAAGTTCACATCTCAGATGCTGTTTTGCCAGATCCAAATGAGCTAAATCATATTGATTATCACATAATGTAACAATAATTTTTCTCGCACTCCAAAAAAGAAAAAAAAAACTTTCGTGAAGATACTTTGTTGGTCTTGGATCACTGAAAGGAAGCCAATAAAAAGAAAATCTTCGTATTTTTGGCAAATCCAAGACTTAAAAAAAGTTATCCACGACGAAAGAAAATCCTTTAGTCAGCACTTAAATGGAATTTAGAAAATGCCATCGCGGCTCCATTCCATAACGCTGATTTCATCGCGAACTACCAAATCGCGGGGATTTCTTCAAAAATACTTACTTGATTTATGTGCTCAAGGTGCAGCTCGACTTTTTGCTGCGCTTCTTTAACAGCATTCCTGTCCTTATGATGAATCGGCGTCACCTTATGCAAGCGACTCAAGAGAAGTGGGTACCTAGAAAAGACGTTTCCAGAATTAGGATCGGCCGTCAACTTGGCAGATGAATTAGGAAAAGACAACAAATTATGTAAGATAAATAAGTTTCTGAAGTGACTGCGATGTTCAAGAATTTCTTCCGGAATGGGCTGGGGGGAAATCTTGGAATGTTAAAAAATAACATAATTTATAATTATTCCGCTACATGCATCAAGTTTAATGATAATCAAAACAAAATGTCACAGTGATGCATTTATGTTGGTCGGAGTTTATTTTCAAACTTAATACTTTAAAATAAACACCTGACTTATAATCGCACTTGTTTCTTGCTATGGGTCTATTGCTGAAGACTTTTTCATCAACTATATTTTGGCTCTCAAAATGAAGAATAAAATGCATTTAAACACTGTTAATTTTTTATAAAGGGCAGCATTCCGGATTAATATCTATTTCTGATACAAAGAGTATTTTATTATTTCAAAAAAAAAAAAAAAAAAAAGAAAGAAAAAAACTACTCTACACATACTTTAATAGTTTCCTTAGATTTGTCGGTATGAAATTAAGAAGCACTTCCAAATTCTAGTAGTTACACTTCAAAAAAAAAAATGCTCATTAAGTGTATTTGAAATTAATTATTAGACTGTTTTAAAGCTATCCTGTTATTTAGGGTAACTTTGAACTATTTCAGAAATATGATGAAAAAAAAAAATAACGAAACCAGTGCAACTTTAACTAGCTGTCGTGGCCGTCACGAAACTTTCTTCTATATCTATCTTATGAATTCCGGTTACAAAATAAAATACGTACTCGCCCGAGTAATTGGAGACAGTTACAATTTCCCAATTATCGTAATAACCCTGCAAATTCAGAATCAACGAGCGAAATTGGAAATCATTGCAAAAGCCTTGTTTAGATAAATTGCAAACATTTTATTTGTTAGTAAAAAGAAATTGGCAACAGTTAAAAATTTCAAATCATTGAAAGTTTTCAGCTGTTTTGATAATTAAATAGCGTGAAAGCGATTTTTTAATGAATTAATTTTTCGCATTGTTGACTAAGCGCAAAGATCACCCCATCCTCCCCCTGAGGAGATTGGCGACAAAATTTAATCGATGCTTGCTTCCATATTGAGTTAGTGTTATTCCAAATTTCATTCAAATCGCAGCAATATTTCCCGAGATACAGTAGGTGCAATGACAAAATAAGCACTTTTGATTGCTCCACCCCCCTTGGAGATATTGACAAACAAATTGAATCAGCACCTGTACTCAGTAGGGTCTACCTATGGACCAATTTTCGTTTGATTCCGCCGGTTACTTCCTGAGATATAGCAATCACCCCCGCGCAGAACACGTGCGATTGCTCCACCCCCCTTGGAGATATTGACAAACAAATTGAATCAGCACCTGTACTCAGTAGGGTCTACCTATGGACCAATTTTCGTTTGATTCCGCCGGTCACTTCCTGAGATATAGCACTCACTCCCGCGCAGAACACGTGCGATTGCTCCACCCCCCTTGGAGGAATTCGCTAAACAAAGTCAGGTGCACCAGTTCACATGGTGGTACATATGTGCAAAAATTTTTGTTCGATTTCATGCAGTAGTTTTTGCTCTAGCGCGGCCACAAAAACTGGTCACACACATACAGACTCACACACAGACAGACACACACACACACACACACACACACACACACACACACACACACACACACACACACACACACACACACACACACACACACACATTTTCCAAAAATGGTCGAAATGGACTCAGCGCACCTCAAAACGTGCAAATCCGTCAAAATTCGACATTCGAAAATTTTCACGAAACCAATACTTTCTTCTATATATTAGATATAGAAGAAAGTAAAAAAGAAGAATTGATTTTCTAAATGTTTACCCCCCCCCCCCTTGCACTTTAAAAAATCACAAGATCTCTATCATTTATGGTATTGCATAGAACATTACAATGCAGGTGGAGCAATTTTATGGTACAATATTTATTCCTCCCTCGCCCCTTTTATTGTGTTTTTTATATATAAAACAGAAAAACTCATTTAATAATCTAGTCAAGAAAGTACATCACTGTTCCTTCTGCTTTTTTTTAAAACATTTTTTTAATGTCAATATAAGTAAGAAATTTGATGTGGAGCAAACATAACCGACAAATATCGAATTTATCTTAAATTACTGTATTAATTACCAGACTGAAGTATGTATTAAAAAAGACTATTGTTGGGTTAAGTACAATATTTTTAATTTAAAGAACCGTTAAGAAAGTCAACCCGTTATTTTTCAAAAAGAAGCAGTGCACTTTTTATCATCGAAGGGAGGCAGCGTGATAGTTGTATACTTTATAAATCAGCCCCAATTTTGAAAATCACCTCTAATTTAAAAACGTACATTTAGTTAAATGATTAAATATATCGTTCAGTATTACCTTGTGACTCGTTGAACGGGTACCATCAGAAAAGCTGGCAGGTTCATACGTCTCAGTAGAGTATTTTCCATCTGCGAAACTCTCAAAAATATTCTGAGTAGTTCTTTCTCCTTTTCCAAGTGGCTTAATAATACTGAGGCTGAAGCCTATGTAACAGAGAATGTTTGTGAGTAACAGTAAAATTTTGAAAGAGCAAACTGTTTTGTTTATACATTAACCACTCGTCATATCGCGCTTGTTGGGAGACAGCAAAAAAGCGCGATATAAACAAAAACATGATAATAATCGAGGTCATTAAAATTAACAATTCAATTAGCATATAAATAAATGGCATGCGCATCTACAAGAACATTAGTTTTGTTTTTTTAAAGTCAAGAAAACACTTTTTATGGGGAATATAAATTTTTAACTATAATTTTTCGCGAGACAAAGAAAAAGCGCGATTTATCCGAGTGGGTGATATAACGAGGGGCGATGTAACGAGGCGTTGCTGTATATAATGCATTTCAGCATGCAGTTGGAATACTTTACTGTAGTTCTTATCGAATGATTTTAGCAAATAGCTATTTCGCATGTCATTAAAAAAATTATAATCGGAACAAAAAGAAAGCTTTAGTTTAGAGTATCTACGGATATTATAATTTTATTTTAGCGAGCAACTAACAATTTATTTTAATCTTCCTCATGCATTAGTTACAAATAATATTTTTTAAATTTACTACAAACTTTATTGTTCTCAAAATGAGAAGTGTTTCCAATATAGGTAATTTACTCCCAAAGAAAAAAAAAATCCCATAAAATTACTATCGCTAATTTCCCTATCTCACACATGTGTCGGTACAAATGAACAGAAATAGGCTAAAAAGGCATTAATCAGCCATTGAAAAAAAGAAAACTAAGACAATGAAAATCATTTTTAAAATTCGGGAGAAATGAAAGAAATTTTGATTTTTTCGAATTACAAATTTATATTTACGCAAATGCTTAAAGTTATGCAGATTAAAATTATACGCAAAACTTTAAACTATTTGCAGATTTTTTTTTCTTTTTTTTTCGAAACATTTTCGATTAAGAGCCCCCATCCAACCTCCATCTGAAATGCCTCATTATTTAACTTAACTCTGCGTTTTTAAAACTTAAATATCAAAAAACTTTTGGGGGGCGAACGCTAATGATTCCCTAACGGCCACTAAACAGTGCCTAAAACACATTTTTGAAAATTAATTTAAAATTTTCTCAGAGTATCAAAAATGGTTTCGTAAATTTCAATGGCAATCTCTATAAATATGGTAATAACGAGATACATTTTAAATTTTTGTAGCATCAAATAATGCATCTAAGTTATTAATCATTAATTTTGGTAACTTTTTATTTATTTCTAAATATTTTAAGCATATTTATCTTTAAAGTAGTTTGTTGTTCAGATATTATGATAACAGAAATAAGGAATGACAGTCAACGCAGCACTACTTGCAGAGTTGAAGTCAGCTAAGTCTTAAAATAGCTATTTTCAAATTTAAAGAAGGTACCAAAACTCTTCAAAATATTTTCTTTCATGACAGATGGGACTATTTTCACGTCTCTTCTGTTTTAAACCGTAAATATTTAGAAATCAATTTTAGGGACTGTATTTTTAGCAACGTTTCAACGGGAGCGCACGGAAGTAGTAATCTAATTAGAAACATAGTAAAAATTTGAAAGAAAATTTTTGACGTCATAGCAGATTTTTCTAGAAAACATGCTGAGGAAAAGTAAAATTACCCTTCAAGAACAAAATGCGTGCAACAAATTATCCGGAATTGGACAATATAGTGTCTGTATACATGAAGGAATTTCCGACATCGACGGAAATATATACGGTAAGCTCTCAATTATCCGCGGTCTGTTGATCCGCTGTTCGAGTTATCCACGGGTCTTCCCCACGTCTGTTTTCCTTTTTTTTTAAAGTTATTTTTCTTATGTTATTGTTCATTTTTAGGAATTACAGATTTTTTTTTTTTACATTCAATGTTATCGTTTTTAGCTACGATTTAAATACGTGTGTGAGTGTTTTTCATTTTCATCAGTTATCGTTTTTACCTATTTTTCGGATTATCCGCGTTATTCGCATCACCCTATTCACGGATAATCTGGAGTTTACTGTATGTCAATATATAATCTATATTCCTAGGATGAAACAGTTGTTTACTTTATTTATAACATTAGTCTTTGAATTATATTCGCATACATTTTAAATGCTGTACCTTATGCAAATTGTTTTTTTCCATTACTAAAACTTCCACTACTCGGATTATCCGCGTTATTCGCGGTTTTCGTGCCACCCTATTCGCGGATAATCTGGAGTTTACTGTATGTTTATATAAAACCTATATTCCTAGGATGAAACAGTTGTTTACTTTATTTATAACATTAGTCTTTGAATTATATTCGCATACATTTTAAATGCTGTACCTTATGCAAATTATTTTTTTTCCATTACTAAATCTTCTATATCTTGCTCAAATCGAATGCTTGGGAAGATTTATTATAAGTAGTGGCTATTTTATGCTCTTATATGAATAATGTTTCTTTTAACCTAATAATAATGTGAATTTAAGAGTAACAATCTGGCTATTAAGGTGGACCACATATAAAGAAAGATGTGTTTGGTTTGTTAACTTACCTGCTTCACACAGTATGTTTCAAATGCGTGCAACATATTGGATGTTTCTAAGAAAATTTTTCCTATATTCACAGTAGTATAATCCTAGAAAAAATAGATAATTTTAGGATTGAGTATGCAAAGAAAAATAAAAATTTAACATCAATATGATAAAATCATTTCTTTATCATGATACATCTATTTTTAATTTCTCACTAAAAAGCGATTTATATGCAAAATAGGAGAAACAATTAATGCTACGTTTTGGTACGTTTTTTCATTCTCTGATAATGAAACGTCATGCTGTTTTAATTCATTGTTAAAATTTTTCAATGATAAAAAGAAAAAAAAGAAAAAACAAGCTTGCTGAACATGCAAGTCGGTTTAATAAATGAGAAATTATTATGAACAGTTTTATACATTGTGTTTAACTTACTTCATCTCCATGTTCCATTGCAATATCCAAAGCATCTTGAAGCTTTTCTGAGAATATAGTATTGACAGCAACTAGTTCCTCCAAATTGAGAAATATGCTCAAGAGCTGATCCTTTGCGAGCAATCCAGCGATTTCCATTGGGCGATAAAATTCCTAGTTTAAAAATGAATTCAGAATTAAATATATTGTTATTGCTGAATATAAACAAAAGGTTTTAAATGGGAAACTCTACTTATTAATTGTTTGTATTCGGCAATTTATACATAAATTTCAACTTAGGGGATACATATATCCATGATCCTTAAAGGATTAATTTGCACTATACTGCCCAAGCAGTCATTTTGACTGCTTCGGCAATATGGACAGATATATGTATTGGAAATGAAGGAGGGTCGGGGGCGGTAACTACAATTATTAATAAACGTATTTATTTGTTGTATAAAATGTCACAACATTTTGAGAAATGTTGTCATTATGTACTTAATAATTATTTTGCTTTTTGAAAAGTATTCAAAATTAGTGCTTGGGCAATATAGTGTTAGATACTTATTTCTCTACCAGATTAATTTAAATATTGTTCACGATAATAGCGGATCAACAGTTTAATGTTAGGAACTTGGCACGAGGAGGGGGAGGGGAGGAAACGCAGAAGACTATCATTGAATCTTACCTCTGTTATAATTCTCAAATCTCTTCCGTACTTTAGCTCAGTATCCACAAACTCTATTATTATCTCCTTCCTCTCGCTTCGACGAAATTCACATTTGCGACAAACAAGTGGACTGAACAAAAGCCCGGAAGATTCCTCCTCGATTGGTTCAACTTGATTATCGCAATCAGCGCATAATTGTTCTTCCCAGTCCTCTGGCAGCACTTTCATTTTGGAGGGCTTGCTGGTCTCAGTCCCTACGCCGCTGTCATTGCGTTCAACTTCCGAAATACGAGAATTCTGCTGCATACAAATAAATTATTCGATGAGCAATGAAACAAGAAAGAAAGAAAGAAAAAACGATACAGTCATTCATCCATTCAGGTTAACTTAGAGCCGTAACTTCTTGATTTTAAACTTTAATTATATTTTAAGAGTTTTATTCTATGTTTTTCTAGAAAATGAGAAAAAAAAAATAACTAATTTAAATTTTGTTTTTTCTTAACATTTCTTACTCACAAGAGTGCGGTGTACTTCATCCAACAAATTATTTTACCTGGGCGTTATCGTAAGTACCACTTCTGTATAGATTTTATTTGCTTGACAACCTCAAATACAAATAATTTTTTATGCTATGTACCTATCGTCACTATTTGTACATATCAGATTTTAAGTGTAATACAATTATATTTAAGCAAAAGACATTTTTTAGCTTCTTTACCCCTTATTTTATGCTTTTTTTTTGGATTATCCGCGATTTTCGTTATCCGCGATACCCGTGCCACCTAATTCCGCGGATAATCGGGAGTGTACTGTTCTTTTTTTTAAATAAGAAATTGGAGTCCTTAGTTCCAATAGTGCGGAAAAGTTGCCTCGCGTTTTAGTTAGTATTTGTGCAAAATTTTATTGTTATGTGAGTTAATATATTGAGTTGCCAAAAGGCAGTTCAATATACAAAATTTCTTTAAACGTGTACGTCGATGAATTTAAAAAAAATGATGCACCCCAATGCACAGAGTATTACAGTGGAGTAGGAACTTGGTAAAAGTAGGGGGAGCTGAGCGCAGTACCGAATATTGGTGCATCAGGGGAGGGGGAGGGGGAGCGAGACTCACTTTGCCACCCTTTGTACACAAAAGTTCAATTTTTGAAATCATAAATATTCAAACAAACTTGATGTGAATGAAAAGAATTTAAAAACACAACTAATGTCTCTTTTCTAAAAAAGACAGCAAGTTTAAGTGCATACTTTTACATTAGTAAGATAAACTCAGCTTTAGAAGTAATATTCGTGCGGAAATAGGGAGTCTCAAATTTCTCCCAGAAAATTTCCAAATTGTAGCTTTAAAAAACGATTGTAGACAATTTCCGGTACATTTAGTAACGTTAAGGGAGCAGCTGTTTTTCAAAACTGAAGCTCCAAAAATGCAATTTTAATCTGTTCTCAATGTCTGAAAAATGTTCCGGCAATTTTGGAAAATTAAAGCCCGAGAAACGAGAGTTCAAATGTTCCGTAATGATTTTGGCGGGAGAGGGCTTTGGAAAAGTAAAATTTTGAATTATGTACAGCAAAAAAATTGTAGTGATAGAATTCTTCCGGGGGAGCTAAGTCGGCTTGAAATATTCCAGGGGGAGCCGGGGCTCCCCCATCTCCCCCGGTTCCTACGCCCCTGGACCATACCCTGGAAGAGCACTACCAATTTCAAAAATATCTTCCAAATAGTAACTTCAGAGTTATTGAAAGAGGCAATGGGCTGTGTACAATACAGCCCAAGTGTTTTGCGAAACAAAGAATATAAAACATATTTTATAACTTGGTTAAAAGTATGCAACACTGAGATTTGCAGATTTTTTTCTTTTTCAGTCAAATGCTTAATGTTTAAAGCGGCGCGTAGTTAGCCGGCATTACTCAAAATTGTTATTATATTTTTTATAGTTTGAACAATGTATTAAAAGTACAATCTACCCCAAGCCTTTTAATAGAAGTTTTTTTTAAGGATTTGAGCCTTTCGATTTTCCTGAAAATTATATAACGTTATATTTCAGATACGGTGCTTATGCAGTGTTCGAGGGTACGAGAAGTTTAACCTTACCTTAGTAACATCACTTTCAACAGTTTCTTGTTCTTCATCTTTTTCACTCACTTCTTCTATTTTCAACAACACTTCTTTATGATTCAAGCTATTATTGGCTATCACTCGGTTCTAAAAGGGGACAAAAAAGAAGAATAAGGAAAAATTAATTCTGCATCAAGCCGGCTAAATTCAGAGTATATAAATATTTTTTGGAATCATTTCAAGGCATTTTGCAGCTCGTAGAAGAGTTAAAAAAATCTTTAACATTGTTGTTCATAATAGTGTGGCGCGGGGGGGGGGGGGGGGGTAGAGTGTAATACTAAAATCTTGTATATGATTTTTTATGAAATCTATGTTCAGATGCTCTATTTTTTTTTTTTTTTTTGTAACAAAATTTCTTATTCTTAGTATACTTAGAAACCCGGAAAGTTACTGATTATCAAAATTTGAGACAAAACGTGTTACTGCAGTGACAGTTTTGTGATGAATAATTCTAAATTCAATGGAGATTCACAGAGATAAAGGCTAGAGTTTTTTTTCTCAAGGTGAGAAAATTCTCCTTGATATTTTCAGAGGATTGAAACTACAGTGAAAGGACAAAATATGGTAAACACTCTTTAAAAAAAAATCTCTGCTGAAGACCAACAATAGGTTTAGAGATTTTGAATAGCATATGTTTTAAAAAAGTGGGGCAACAGGAGACAAGTAAAAGAACTCCGCAGCAGTGCATTTTTTCTTTTTAAATTGAAAATTACACAAACAAAAATAAATAACATCTTACCTTTTCACCAACATCTTCCTCCTCTGCACTTAGCACTTTTTCATCTTCCTCTTCTTCTTCAACGATCACTTTCTCATCTTCTGAAAGCCCTTCGGAAAGTCCACGCTCTTTAGCGTCTTCTAAGTAGCTTAAAATATCGGTTTTCGAGGCTCCTTCGAAAAATGATTTCTGGTTCGATTCGAGTGAAACCATTCCTAATAAAATTAAATATAACATCGTAAACGTCTTAGTAGTTTGCATAATTTTTAGGGTTATCACTTAACCCTTTAAGGATCCTAAACTTTGCAGTAGAGTATGGAATACTTGATTGAAAACTTTGTCAATAATAATAATTTTGGATAATAGTAAACATTTCAGTTTCCAGGAATTTTTTAAAAACATATGCACAACAGTTTAAAACTTGCAATTACTAATTGAAAGGTCATTAATATAAATTTCAAAAATCTGTTGCAATTAATCTCAAATTTCGGGTAATATAAATTCAAAATCGTTAGAAATAATTTCGGAAACTATAATTTCAAAGTTTGTAATTATTTCTTGGATGTTATTAAACATTTAAGTTCCTAGGAATAGCTAAAGGATTATTCACAACAGTTTAAAACTTACAATTAATAAATTGAAAGATCACTAACATAAATTTCAAAAATATATCGCCATTATGTCCAATTTAGTGGTTAATAATTTCAAAATCTATGGAAATAATTTCAAACCCTTTAATAATAGCTACAAAGCAAAAGCATAGTTTTGAGGCAACTATATTAATTTTGACGTCATGCGTTGTCGTGAATGCGATTTTTGTAGTGTTTTCAAGAATATCGCAAAATTTGTAGTAATATCTTCCGTACCTCCAGCAATAGTTTCGAAGAGTTCAACTCAAAATCTACATTAATAACTTAAAAATCAATACTTGCGAACCAAAAAATAAAGTTATAACTTAAAAAATAACAAAGTGTTTGAAGTCGAAAGGTGAAGAGAACCAAGGGACAATGTTTTGATGTTTTTAAAGACGAAAATCATATTTAAATGTTTTTATGAAACTTACGTTTTGATGAATTGGAAATGTCTGAAAGTTCTTCATAAATAGGATCCAAGTTTTCATAATCATTTTCTAAAACATCTTCATCTGTATCATACTGCTCCGGGCTCAAAGATTCGTTCGTCTCTTCTACCACTTCTGATTGCTCTCGACTACGCGTTTCGTTGCTATTCGCACTCACAGATGGCAGCACTAGAGGAGAACCTTTCTCTTCTTTGGTTGAATTGGCAGTGGAAGAATTTCCTTCTTTCGATTCTTCGTTTTTTGCGCCGCCGTCGACAGGAACATAGAACACAGATCTTGATGATGAAACCACCTGTTTCAAAAAATATATGGAAGACATCAATTGAATGCAGCAGTTTTCTATCTAATTAATTGAGGGAATGGATACAATTACACAATAGTTAAATTTTAGTTCCTGCTCCATGTGGACGTACATATTCAATATGTTGTGTGTAATATGAAATATAAATTAACATTCATAAAAAACATTTTCCCTTCAAATATTAACAAGCGAAAACTGAAAGTTAAATGGTATTAAGACATACTTTTAATGGAGTGACGCTTCAATGGAGTATCATTAAAATTCAAAGTAGTAGTCAGGGCCCGATTAAGATACTATGAGGCCCTAGGCCAAACACTTTTTTGGGGGCCTCCTGTATTGAGACTTTACAATTTTAGGCATTGGATAAAACAATTTTAGCCATTGATTAGAGCAATTTTTTCGATTTGGGGGCCCCTAAATTGTGGGGGTCCTAGGCCACGGCCTAGTTAGCCTATTCAGTAATCAGGCCCTGGTAGTAGTCCTAAATACGGACTAAAATCTTAAAATCGGTTACACACAAGTACATAAAGGTTGATATTTTTCGAAATGGTCAAAATGATTCGTCTATTGGTCTATTCAGTATTCTATCTTTGAAATTCGAGAATTTACATGAACAGAATACTTCCTTCTAAGTACGAGGCGCGTTCAAAAAGTAAGGGCCGTTTGCTTGTATTTAAATAATGGCGCTTCGAAGCATAGTTTTACTACTGCTGGGCCATTAACTGACTCATTGTGAAGCTACAGCGTCATTTATTTCATTTCTGAAGTCGTATTGTTGTCCGTGAATGCAAAGAACAATGGCCACGAAAATCGTTGATCCCGCCAACTGTGAATTGCATTCTGTGATTCGTCGACAAATTAAGGCGTGCGATCCAAAACAAACGCCGTGGGAAATTGTCATCAGGCATAATCTTCCTCCCCGATAACACGCATCCTCACACTGCTGCCAAAACCAAGGAGAAAATTTAAGATTTTCGTAGAGAACTTTTTGACCACCCACCGTACAGTCCCGATCTTGAACCTAGCGACTACTTTCTCTTACATTTTAAACAGCGGTTAGGTAGACAACGTCTTGAAACTGAAGAGGTACTCAAAAACGCTAACTCTCAGGCGACAAGTTTCTACGCAGAGGGGTTAAAAAAGCTGATGTAGCGGTACGAAAAATGCTTAGAAGTGAACGGCGATTATGTAGAGAATTAAAGTAAGTTTGTACCTAACTAAATATGACATTTTTTTTTCTTATGAGTATAGTTTTTTCTGTGACCAAACAGCCCTTACTTTTTGAACGCGCCTCGTATTAGATATAGAAGGAAGTAAAAATGGTTTATGAAAAATAATTAAGATATTATAAGATAAAACTGCTCTACTTCCGTCAGCGGAGTCCAATATTACTGAAAGTTTGATGAAATAATCCGATGGTTAGTTGAACGAACTGTCTCTTTAAAAATGGTAGAAAACATGGGAGTAAATTGAAATGAAAAAATATACACAACTCAAGCTTCTTTATAAAGAAAATATATTGACACTGTCAAGTCAAGGACTCAAAAATTTGTTGTTGGAAACCTTTAAACTAGTTCTCATCACTTTCCCCCTTTGCTAATGAATACATGAAAGGTTAGTAGAGCACAGTGGTAGAAATTCTTTTTAAAAAAGAAACAGATTAAAAAAATATATTCTACTCTATTTTATATCCCTCCCCTTCATTGCTGGCACACGTATTTATCGTACAGAATTGTACAAGTTGTAGAAGAATGCATGATAACTCAAAATTTTATCAAACAATCTGAATTTTTCTTGCAGTGATCTGAATTTTCTGGCACTTAAACGCCATTCCATTTCTGATGTGCTTTTTATCGGAAAAGAAACAAGGCTACTAAATTTTAGAAGGATTAAGTCAAAAAAAAAAAAAAAAAGCATTATTCATGCATATTACAATTTCTTGTGGAATAAATTTAAATATTTTTCTTTCCATGATAGCTTTATGTTCCTAAAAAAAAAAATCTCATGGGAGAACTTCCTCCCCCCCCCAAAAAAAAAATTCGATGGCGCTAACTTGCGCCATAGTCCCCCTCCCCCCGTAGTTATCCTTGGCACTTATTACATTTAATAAATTTTATATTAAAGTAACTAATTGAAAATAGTTTTTGAAACATCTTTAGTTTCTATTTTCAAATTTGTATTTCAAAAAAAAGTTACCTTTTAATTGAAACTGAATGAATGCAATCATGTAAGACTATTCAAGGTAATAAAATGTAAGCGGCACAATTCAATTGAGCCAATAAAAAGTGCATGAATGAGAGGCATATATGCCTAAAACAAGAGGCACATATGAGTAAAATAAGAGAAACACTGTGCCTTCGATATTTAGAAGCACAATGTAGGGGAATGTGGGGCAAAGTGAAATAGCGGGGCAAAGTGAAATGCGAAATATTTCCCCAGTTTGAAGCGCCACCTATCTAGCAATATCTTAACTAAGTCGTTAGACATACAGTCTATTCCTGTCAACAAATAGATAGATTTGAACATCAATGGAAGAAAATATACAAGTCCTTATCAAAATTTGATCCACTTATTGTAATATTCACGTTTTTTCAAAAATATGTTTTGTTATGATACAATTAGAAAATTTTTGTAATTATCATTTTAAGCATTAATTGAGATCTACTGGTATCCAGTACAACACTTTTTTTCTTTTATATTAAGCTAATTTTGATTTTAAATGTTCAATGTAATTTATCAAGTGCACGCGGGGCAAAGTGGATGAGACAAAGTGAAATAGTTCATTTCGTTTACTTATGCATTAATTTTTTTTAAATCAAGTACATATTTCTTTATTTATTAATTAATTTACATTCTCTTACCTAATTATTCACTTATTTGTTCATTCGTTCACTGATTTTCTTATAAGTTCTCCATTTTGTTCACTCTTTTTCTCATAAATTAATAAGTTCATTAATTTGTTTATTTTTCATTAATAAGTCATTTATTCGTTTGTTTACTCATCCATTTGATGAAAGTTACTGTTAATCATAAAATAGAAAATTTTTCATAGCAAAAATGTTGCATTTATCACTGTGCCCCATGGTTTTTAAAGGGGGAAATTTCTACCTTTTTTTGAAGGTGCAAAATAACTGCCAAAAATGCAAAACAATATTTCAACGCAAGTTGTCATACGAAATACAGAATTCAATCTGTATGTACAATGATTTTCAGAAAGAATTTCCGATGCGTTC
>JAXGGA010009148.1:0-52860 GCA_038373865.1 Uloborus plumipes | reverse complement strand
CTCTGAGCTAATACATAGCGACACACAAATAATAAAAATAATAATAATAGTAATAATAAATTAAAGATTCAGAATATTTTACCGTTTAAGTCTTTCCAGCTATATTATGAACATCTAAACTCGGTGGCGCAACATCCTATGAAGGCCAAGACCAACAATGTATTTCTAAGTTTTTGTGACCGAGGACTTCGGGGTACAAGGCAAATGTTCCGATTAGGTGGTTAGCCGAAAGCGGAACCCCGAGTGTTTGCTTCCCAAGCGCGATTAGTACTCATATTACCAACCCGAAAAGGGATGAAAAGCTGAGTTGTCCATGTCCAACCCGGGTCTGCTGCGTGGAATCGCAAAGCGCTAAATCTAAAAGCCACTGGGAGTCATGCTATGAAATATCATATTGTAAAAATCGAGGACTTCTTCAAATTAACATGCATCTCTGCCATCTTTTTGAGTCAATCATTTTATCTCGGCTTTATTCTCACAGATTTCAAACAATGTTGTTACATGAGCATTTTTTACCAACAAAATAATTGCTTTGCAAGCGTTTACAAAATTAATGATTTATTAAACTGAAAAGCCTTAAAATTTTCTTTAATGAAGAAAATTCTTAAACTATATTTACGTCGTTCTCACTTAGTTTCTATTTTTCGATACACCATACAACTGGAGTTTATAAAATGAATTCTGAATTCATGTAAATTAACGTTTAAATATTCAAGCTCTAAATCTCAAAGACACGTCATTTGTTGATTTCTTTCCGAGAACTGTTTGCTTAGTCCCCAGGGAGGCGCATAAATCTTTTTTCTCCTATGAAGATCTTTAAGTTGGCAGTTTTTTTTTTCTTTCATTTCAAAGAATTTTCCACTTTGGTAGCTAAAACTGCATTTTGTTTACTAAATTTTTTGCATTTCGTGTTTGTGCAGGATTCCTGTTTTAGATTTTTAAGGAAAACATTTTAAAAACACAGCAGCTCAAAGTACTGCTTCGTCACACAGCACTTTTAGATAGTTTTATACATGATTTTTGTCGAGGGACATCAAGTTAATATAAGAGAATATCTTAATTCTCTATTTAAAGTCGCATTTTTTGTTCTCTATGTAGGGCTTTAGTTCAGACAAAAAATATGGCTGCCCTATATTCTTCAGAATTTATTTCAATGTGTAAATAGCTGGAAATTTGCCGATTATGCGAGAATTTACATGAAAATGAAAAGAAGTACAGTGGCTAAGCTCCCGTGAACTCTCATGCAAATTATGCCCTTCTTTCAAAGATAATATCTTGTGTTACACATTAATGTAATGTGTAACACAACAGCATTATGCATCAATAAATTACGAGATTTGATTAAAATAATAAAATTTTGCTTAAATGAAAAATTTGTTTCGTTATACTAATAATTACGTGTTATATTTATCTTTTAGTGAAAAACATATGGATTCGACAGATTATAACGGATAACTTTGAATGGCGAAAAAAAATAGAAACAAATATTTGAAAAAAAAAAGAAAAACTGTTTACTTGCACTTAATTCTTAAAAAGAAACATTGAAAGAAGCAACATTTAACTAAACGTTATCCAGATATCAGCTTCAGCTCTATTATTATTTCAATTAACCTTTCAAAATGAAAAGTTTTAGTGTAATCTTTTTCATTTGAAAAGCAAACATTTAGTGAATTGAAAGCATGAAAAAATATCAAAATAAACTAGACACTAAGAAACGAAGCACTCATTACTAAGTTTAATTAGTTTTTCTCCAGCATGTTCTAATGATGGTTATTTGCTTTTTTATCTGTTCCCGCATTGTAGTTTTCCATTTTCTTTCAGTTAATACCAAAGTTTAATGGAAAATTTAAATGAGTTTAGGAACGATTTACAAACCCTATTTCGCATGTTTTGTTAACCTTTCAAGCTCCAAATTATGTTTTCTTTAATTGGAATTCATTGAAATAAACGTAAAAGAAAAAATAGATAGAAAACTATCAATTAGGGACATCCGATAAATTTAGCTGTTTCTTAGTAAATCTGAGCGTTTCCGCAAATTTTAATTAATCTAACAAAACTGAAGCAGCAATTTTTTTTCACAAAAAACTTTCTTTTGTGTTTTTTCAATCAAAAGTAATAAATAAACATCAGATGCAAAAAAATCTCCGAATTCAGGCGCAAATTTTCAATATTAGGTATCCTAAGATTTCTTCCTATTATTTTTTAACAAGTTGCTTCTCACCAGTTTAAATTTTTAATAATAAAAGCATTAAGTATTATTATTATTACTATTATTACTACTATTATTGTTATTACGTCTATACAATTCAAAACTTTAGTTAATGGATCACAACATAAGCAATAACGACATTACATTTCATTAAATTGAAACTAATTATTAAAATTCTAAGGAAATTCGTATTATTCAAGGGCAATTTGTATACGCGTAAGAAAGGGTATATAAAATGTAATTTTGAATTACAAAGCGCAAGATCAATGGAAAAACTTTAAAATTGAAAAAAAGATAAAAGTAACAACATCATTTTACGAAAAGAATAAATACCTTTTCTCAACAAACAGCTTGAAATGCAACTTTAAAAGCATAATTTGCCTTTGTGATTAATGAACGTTTAAGTTCATGCTATTAGCAAAATTTGGGCTTTCGCACACAGCAAAAAAACCCAAAAAAACAATAGAGAAACAGTATTTTTGAAAGTTTATAGTGTTATCTCGTTAGTAAGAAATTTTAGTTTTTTACTTCTTAAACAGAACAACAGATTAACAAAATACTTAAAATTAGTAATAAAGTATTGATTGCAACGCATTAATAAGTATTTCTAGCAGAAATCGACTCTTCTGCAACTGTTTCTTTTAACATGAAATTATAAATGTTTTAGAATCATTTATAGTGAATCTAAAAGTGTTTCCACATGATGTCTACGGAGTTTTTATTTTTATTTATTTTACTTGTTAACGAATTTTTTTTCTTGTGCACTTCGTCGGACAAACATAATTAGATCCGACACGTTTTTCGAATTTTCGAAGCACGACTTTTGCATGTAGGCGTTGTGTTTTGAATAGACAGCTCGACATTTTGCTCGCATAATATGTGGTATGTATTACTATCAACTGTGCCTATACATAGATTTTAATAATTAAAAAAACAATGACATTTAGAACTATTCTTTTGTGGTCGAAATTTTACTACAATTGGATTTTAACTCTTTCTGCCTTACAAAACGAATGTCGTCAAAAAGAGATTTGTAAGATATACCATGTAACTTTTTGTTTAATGCAATACAGCTAACAGACATTGGATTGAAGGTTTTAACGCTAAAAATAATGAAAATATTTAAAGAAGCAGATGCTGAGATGTAAATAGGAGAAATGACATGAGAACATCTGAGAGTGTTTGAAGAAAACATCTTTAATTAGAAGAAAGTTTTTAAACACATTTAACTACATAGTTAACTACATAGTTTAGTTTAACTGCATAGTTAGGGGATATACATTTAGAAATAATGCATCATTGATGAACGCTTTTGAAAATGCAGTTGAGGAAAGAAAAAAAATCTGTCTTCAAATTTCATATATTGTTGGAAACTGTTTAAATTTGCCGTTACCTGAAATACAGAGATTTTATTTAATCGTACTTGCATTTAAGTAATTACAATTCTGAAAATTGCTTTCCACTCCTTTTTATTCTTAAAAGACTAAACAAGTAATTATGATAAATTTTCAATTACTAACTCGTAATTTATTATTTCGATGTTTTTGGTAAGTGAATTAATTTTTCTGTTGAGCAAAATAGATGACAATGCTTTATGTAATGTCAAAGCTGTCTCTAAATATTTCATTTCAAAGCCACGAAACAAGTTATATAATTTGTGTAATTATGAACTACAACACAATTAAGTAAAGTAATTAAAAACCAGACTAGTTCTTAAATCATGAATTTTCTAGTAATTTCTTCAATTTGGCGTCCTTAAAAATTAAACTTTAAAATAAAAATTGGAAAGCTTTTTATTTATATATTTCAATTTAAATATAATTCAAGAAGTTAATATTAGTGAAAGAAACAATCTTTCGTTACAATGTGAAAAAAATGTAAAACATTTAAAAAAAAAGAAAAAAAAAGCTAAAGAAACCTTTTTTTTCTGATAATAATCCCTTCTTAGACTGATGAAGAAAAAGTTGCGCGTGGATTTTAGATTATTAGGAAATTAATAACGTATTGCGTCTTACTTTTCTAATGCGTAATCCGAGAGATAGTATTTATTTGTGCAAAACAAGATGAATATTACTGCTCATTACTAAGAATCAATATATATCCTGTAAAGTAGAATCTGATGGGGAAAATAAACAAAGCAGCATGACACTAAAATATACCGTTATCAGCCAAGTGCAGGGAAAGTTGCAAACAGCTCAATGTTTAATTAAATTTTTGCGATTTAATTGATTTTTTTTTGTTGCACGTAGATTTCAGATTATTAGGAAATTAATAACGTATTGCGTCTTACTTTTCTAATGCGTAATCCGAGAGATAGTATTTATTTGTGCAAAACAATATGAATATTACTGCTCATTACTAAGAATCAATATATATCCTGTAAAGTAGAATCTGATGGGGAAAATAAACAAAGCAGCATGACACTAAAATATACCGTTATCAGCCAAGTGCAGGGAAAGTTGCAAACAGCTCAATGTTTAATTTTTTTTTGGAAGGGGTATTTAATTGATTTTTTTTTTTTTTTTTTGATAATATTAACATCACAGTTTTTGAACTGATATTATATGAAAGAATAAAAAATTCCAAACTTCTGGCACTTTTAAATTTGAAGCAAAAAAATGGCCTCCTCAAAAAAGTTCACCAATAAGAACTTAACCATTTTATCAGTCATCTAATAAATGATAAGCACACAAAAAATGAAAATAAAGCAGCAAACATTTATGTTTAGTTCCACCAATCGTCAACACTTCAAATTGAATACAGTGTAGAATAATATTTTACATTAAAAGTATTTTTGGAAGAAAAACAAAGAGACTTTAAGGAAAAAAGCAATCTGATATTGATTGGCCATGCTCCATGGTCGAGTTAAAGTGATTGTTCTTCGGAACGCTGTTGTTCTGACACAGTTACTTTCAAAGTTTATTTTTCAGAAAAACGCATTAAACTCAAAAATATCTTTTCGTCTTTGAGCTAAAATAAATATTGGTACAATTTTGAATAACATGGTATATTTATTTTTCCATATTCTCACCATCGACTGAGTGAATACTGGATGCATCTCTGGAAAAAAAATCAATTTTCAAGCTTGAAGAATAAACTTCTTTTGAGATTCATGTTTCCATCTTTTAAGGGTGTGTGATGTACTTTTTGATGCATTAAAGGAAAAAAAAGCTCTTAGATATGCTAAAATACGGTCTTAGAGTAATGGAATCTCAAAAGTTTATCTCAGATGGTGTTCTAACAAACATCTAATGTTGCCCTTCTACGATTGTCAAGGAGGCCTGAGGTTGGCGGTCCTCGTAAAATTTAAAATGGTTTAACTCATAAATAATCCGAAACAAATCATATATTGAACGGTTTTGAAGCATCACAAACATAACTTTAGCAATTTTTGCAGGTAGAATGAAAACAATGGGGAAGTTTCCGAAATTTCAAAAGTATTTTTTTCTGAAAGAACATGCTTCAAAACGTAGGAATGGACCTTTTTTTTTGTTTTTTGACACAGTTATATATTTTTTATGACTTATTTTAACCAACCGGTGAGCAGATGCTATGCCGAAAAAAAAAAACATATGCGCATGACGTCAGTGGTGCACGTAAGTGCGAAATCTAATTCGTTGTAGAGAGATGACGAAGGTCGTGACGTCACCGATTCCTGCGATTGGACAACTCAAGTCAAGCAAAATGGTGTTATTATTGGAAAGAGAGCTGTTAGGTGCACCACTGACGACACAAAAACCACGCCCCGTGTTCAAGGTAGGGTATTTAAAAATAATAATAAAAAATGAACTGTTGGGAAAATTAAAGTATTTTCCGGGCCCATGTTATTTTTTTATATAATTGTATCAATTTCAGTAACAAAGAGAAGTACTTTTGACTGAAGGAAACTCCCCCATTATAGCTTTAAAATAATTATTATACGAAATATTTTTGCGAAGTGTTACAGTCATCTTTATGCAATTAGTAAGTTTAACATTATGAATATAAATTATTTTTCAATAAAAATTAACTTACCGTTTTTAAGGCCAATATTTCCCCATTAAAATTTTCAATTTATAAATCCTTCTCCGTAATTGTAATATACTACTGCAGAATATTATAATGGATAAATACTATATTTTATATTCATTACTATATTATATATATATATATATATATATATATATATATATATCAACGTAAGTTTGTTCTAACAGTAGGTTCTCAAAATGCTTAATTTCTTTCTTGAAATAACATCTTCCGAAGAGAAAATGTTTTCTCAAGTTATTAAATTTCCTTTGAGAATTTAATGTGTACCACTATTTTCAGACAAGAAGTATACTTTTCATTCGTATATAACTTTTCATCCATATACTGTATTTTAGCAGCTTTATTCCACTTAAATATTTTCTTTAACAATTTTTCATCGGTTAAGAAAAATAAATATTTTCTAAAAAACGTATTTTAATTTTGCGATGTGAAAATTCTATTTTCTTTTGAATTCCTTTCAACAGCTATTTTCATGTTTTACATACATATTTTACTCTTAGATTTCACAGAAAAAGTACAGCCTTTTTTTATAGATATTGAGAAAGGATTTTTTTTTCACCTATTGAAAGTAAGATAAATTTATCTATGCTTTAAGGAGAGTGAGAGGTTTGCAAATATTAGCTGAGTTGCCGAATAAAGTCTCCGTGTTTGCCAGCGTCGTCGAATTCTGCATAATGTTTTCTTTTTCTTATTCTAAAAAGGGGAGAAAATGTCAAAATGCTATGTTCCCCGAGGAAAGTTTTTATATATGTAGCTCTTTATATTTGAAAAAATTACACAAACATTTCATTTTTCCATGATACACATTTATGTTTTGTTATAGCGTGATGAGTTCTGATAATTTCCACGAAAACTGATCTTAAAAAAACATGCAAACATTAATTTGAACGTTGTTTTTTACTAATAATATAGAAAGGTTGAAAAAAAAAAGTTTTTTTTCTTTTTAATGTTTCCAAAAAGTTTCAAAAGTATCTCTTCAGGACTTAAAACACATAAGAAAAGAAAGACTGAGGTTTATTTTAGTACCTTTACATCAGTGGTGACCAACCCGTGGCACGAGTGCCACAATGTGGCACGGCAGATCAGTAACAGTGGCACGCGAAGACTTTTTGAAAAAATTCCAACATTGAGGGGAAAATGCCGATCTCAAAAATATTGATGAAAACTAAAACCCTTGAACTAATGAATATAATGATATTATGACGATTAAGTGTCAGGAGGTTGGCTTACAAATTGTCTTAACTACAATTGTACAAAGTATTTAGTCTTAGCTTCGGACATCCAACGAAAACTGGGACGCTACAGACAATGCTTTGTAAAGCATATTTGTGCTTGACACGAATGAAACTTTCGATGCAGCGGAATGGATTCTTGATCTACAATAGTTTCAGCTACGGGTGATGAAATTTTTTTTAAAAAGTTAACCCTACAAGTAAAGTTAAAAAACCAGATTGGAAAAAAATTCGGTGTGGTTTCACAAATGAAGATCCTTAAATTGTTTTTGTTACATCACTTGAAAATAATTTGGGAAAAAAACTTCAAAGTATCATCGAATTATTTATCACAAACTCCTTGCCAAAGAATGAGACTTTTTCTCTGCTGGTGACCCTGTAGAGTTCACTGTATTAATAAACTACGAATTAAAGCTCTGATCGTTTTGTGAACTTTTCCCAGGAGAAAGAGGAGAGCAAGTTACTCCTTCATTGAAATGTGCAATAGCTGTTCAAAGGAAAAACATTTCATAAGATTTTAGAATTTTATGGAGTGTGTTTTTAAAATGTCTGGAAAGAAAGCAATGAGGACTTGCTACTTAGAAATGAAAAATAGCAAATAAATTTAGCTATGTCATCTCTTACTATCCGGCGTTTAAGTAATTTAAATTTAAGATAGTACAAAAAAAAACTCCTAAACCAGTATAGGCCATTTACATTCTTTTATGATGAAACTTCAGTGTCTTTCTCTCTACTTTGGAGAAAAAAGAATAAAACATTAAATTTAATACTGAAAGTATCAACCCATATTTAATAATTTTCCAATGATATATGGACAAAATTTTACACCTATTTTAAGTATAAATTCAGTGTTAGGTTTGATGATTTTCAGGATCATAAAAAAATGCTGATCTTTTCAAATTCTTTGTCTATTTGTCTGCAAGATACTTCTTGTTACCCTTCTGAAATCCAAATCAGAATTACGGAACTTGCATTGGTAATTATATATAAAAGCTTACTTTAACAGAAAGTCATCCACGTTACATAGAAATTTGGAAATTTGTACCAACAAAATTTTTTTCACATTTACACACTTTAGCCGTCTTTAGCTGTTGTGGATTTGGTTCAAAATACGCTTCCAAATAAATATTTTTTGTTGTGAATGCAAAACATTCTAAATAACGTTGAATATTAATTGATAGCATTTAAAACACTTAAACTTCTTAGGATTCTCAAGAACTAATCCTAAAATTAAAGACTTGGTAAAAAAGATACAGACTCATAAACCACATTAAGTATAGACTGTTTAAATTTTAGAATAGAATGCTTGATATTATTTGTTTCTTTTTTAAGCATAAGCCAACTGACAGAACTTATAAAAGTATTTATTAACAATAACTCAAAATTCGGACTTGCTTTATCTTTATTATCATTTACATTTCAATTGCTCAGATTTATGAAAAAAAAATGCTTTCTTTGGATAAGAATAACATAGTCAGCCAACAAATACGCAATCTATTTTTAACTTTTAAAATTTTTCAGTTTGTTGGAAAAATGCAATGTGGCACGCTGAGCTTTTTCTCTCCAGATAGTGGCACTCTCCCTAAAAAGGTTGGCCAGCCCTGCTTTACCTAATCAAATTAATTTTCCCAGAACCAGAAGGGATTTTGACTTGCTTTGTCCTCCGCTCTATTACACCATTTTTTAACACTTCTCATTATTGTTTGTCACGTCACAGAGTGTTAGACCAAATTATTCGTGTCTATACAAAACGGTCATTAAGTAGGCTTGTACGCCCTTCCCCCTTCCCTTATTTCCAACAGTAGTTATGGTTGAACGTGTTTGCTATACAGTTACCTTATATTCTCAAGAGTTATAAACATCGGTATGAGCCGTATTTATGTCATAACACCTGAATTATCCGCCGAGGTGTTGCACATGTTTTGCAGAGAAACTCAAAAGTCAGGAAGGGAAAGGAGTGTTCCACAGGGTTGCTCATAAATCTTACGTTGTATGATATTGAGAGAGTCTTAGTTGTTGCTTTATGAAACCAGACAGAATATTGTTTGGTGTCGTCAGATCATTTATCGACTGAACTAAAAAAAAAAAAAAATCACCCTTCGTCTAATGCAATATGGACTTTGATCACTAATGTGGTTGGTTATAACTCCAACTTAACTCTGACCAAGGTAAACAAAAAAAATGTGGATAGTAATAATAATAAGAATAATAATTATTCTTATTATTATTATTCTCTGTAGACTGGTCTCTTCTTTTCTATCTGATATTTTTGCTTGCATTGGCATGATATTCCTTTCAAAAATTTAATTCATTAAGAAAATCATTTTTTTTTTTCCTGTAGCACATGTTTTTGTTAAGCGACTATTCATAAATGATTTCACCCTTCTTTACAATATGTCCCCCACCCACTTTAAAAGAAAGTGACACATTCCAAAAAACCCCTCCCCTCCCGTCATTACACATAATGCTGTTTATAGTTATATATTTTTGTGAAAAAATGTGCGATGTCATACTCCGTGTCACAACTCCCTACCTTTTGTCACCCTTCGCAATTTCATGAAACTCCTACACTTTTTCTGAAAGCGTGGTTTCATTCGTAAATAGTCCCTAGATGACCTCAGAATCTTCAATTAAAAGGTTCCTCTGGTCGATACATATAGATACAGTCGAAATTCCTTAAAACAAGGTCTAGAGGACCTTAAAAATCATTTCGTTTTAACCGTAGCAAATCTTATTAGTAGGATGATACACTACAAACCATAAGGCAGATTAGTTCGTCTTAGCAGTAACACGTTTTTAGCATGTTCGAATTGAAGAGGTTCGACTGCATTTCCTTTTTCAAAATTTTTATGTAATAAAACATTATTTTATTATATTTCACTAATTCATTGAGCAAAAAATGCCGTTCTGCATTTTTACTTTCATTGATCCAGGGACAGGAATAAGACAAAATCTCTGAATTTGAACTGTCTAATTAAAGGATTACTATTAACTTACCTCCAATTCAATTCCTAATGTTCTTGGAGAAGGAGGAACCACAATGTTTTGCGGCAAAGCGACGCTACCAAAATCAGCTCTCGCTTCTTCACACCACACTCCAAACCAATCGTAGTCGTAGATGGTGTGTTCGTCGGGCAACGTAATAACAACAGTTTTTCCGGTGTACTTTCTCAAAGGAGCATAGCTAAAAGGGGAAACAGTTTTCATCAGAAATATTGTTAAGCCCGCTTATTAGAATATCGGTTAAAGGAATATCCCGCTTAATAGAATACACTTTCAATGTACCAAACCGGTTCAATGTATTTTTTTATTCCCGGACCATCCCACTAATTAGAATATGTTTTTATGGCAAAATGCTATTCCATTAAGCAGGCTCGACTGTATTGTCGCTTTCCAAACACTAGCTCTATTTTTTAAGCACACTCCACTAAAATACTCGTCCATCATTTTCCACGCAATTCTCCATTAAAACCCGAAGACTGAAAACTTTCATCTTTAAAAGAAATAACTAGTTTTAAACATTAAAAGCCACGTTTTACACAGTACAAGTCTTAGAGCATCATCCCTGTATAATCAACTTCAGCTCTTGAATCAGAAAATTGTTCGTCGTAAACGCCGACACGGTGGCTTGACCAGTACTTTTGTACGTAGGGAGGCGGGTAGGGGGCCGTACATGCATACATATACAGGGTGGTTATAAATTAACAGGAGGTGTTTGGAGCCCTCTAGCTCGCGAACTACTGGGCGAAACATTGCCAAATTTCGTGAGCCGGCATATTAGACCATGGGATTTTGATTTCTGGAATAAAAAAAATTAGTTTAAAAAATCACCACCAGGGGGAAATTTGGCGCTGTAAAAGTGTATTACACTGAATATCGCGAATTAAACTTGAAAATATGCTGTATAAATCAATTTCGCCAAGCAAAAATGATTGTGTTTTGCAAATGAGGTTTAATATGATCGCCGTAGAATTTTCTATTAAAAAAAAATCACCACGAACAAAATAGTGGTCCATTTAACCAAATAGAATGCAATAATTTGCATAAACGCGTTGCGTTTAGCGATCATCTGTAAAATGAAGGACTGGGAGCATTCTCATCAAGAAATCCATTCTGATATGTTACGAGCTGCAGTAGAAAATGTTGTGCATCGTATGCAGTTCTTACAACTTTACAATGGCGACCATATCGAACCACATTTGTGACAAAAAAAGTCATTTTTGCTAATAAAATGGATGCATATTTTGTCAGTAGCAATTAATTCTTTGATAATCAGAATAATACACTTTTACAGCGCCACATTTCCCCCTGGTGGTGATTTTTCAAACTAATTTTTTTTATTCATGAAATCAAAATCCCATGGTCTAATATGCACGCTCACGAAATTCGGCAATATTGCGCCCAGTAGTTCGCGAGCTATAGGGCTCCAAACACCTCCTGTTAATTTATAACCACCCTGTATATCAAAATACTAGGGTTGTAAATAAGGTTTGTGAGCGCTTTTTCTAGAGCGCAAAGCCTCCAAATAACTTCCTGTTTGGACTTAAGATTCGCTTACTTGTTCTTAGGTAAGGAGTACATTCTTTATCATATATAGAGCAAGAACTATAAGGTAACCCTTAACCAGCTGAAACTGGATCTAACCCGATTTATCCAACTTGGATTGTTTAGAAAAGCCAGGTTTACCTATTATTCTTACTTAAGCCCGTAATATATGAATCGATGAGTGCATAAACCACGTAAGTCCAGAACTTCAAATTGTACAGGAGAGAGAAAAAACGTCTTAATTCTAGCATTGTTTCTACGGTCAACATTCAAATAACAGGGCCCGTATCTTTCGAATTAGTAACCTGACTGACGTGATTTTGGACCTCAACGCGCATCTTGCCTCCCACAAAGAACGAATTTTCGAATTTTTGTGACTGATGTTGTTTTTGCACTCACCAATTCATATGTGTATGATATACAGGGTGTCCACTCCAATCGTGGACCAATAGCTAATTTCTAAACCGTTAGAGATAAGCATATAGTTTATTTAGGAAAAAATCTCTAAATTACGAAAGGCATTTTGGGTCGATTCAATGTTTTTCAAAAAATCAAATTTTGAAAGAGTTACGAAATTTAAATTTTTATACAGCCCCCCAGTCCTATCAATCATATTTAGTAAAACATTCTTGACACTGTAACGTTTAAAACTAAAAAAAAATCACTCTTCTACCACAAAAATTGACCGAGTTATGACGTTTTGAAAAATCAAGAATTTGAAGGATTTCGCATACGGTCCCTTAAGCGATCACTCGATGACGTTATGAAATAATGCAAAATCTTGATTTTTCAAAACGTCATAACTCGGTCAATTTTTGTGGTAGAAGAGTGATTTTTTTTTAGTTTTAAACGTTACAGTGTCAAGAATGTTTTACTAAATATGATTGATAGGACTGCGGGGCTGTTTAAAAATTTAAATTTCGTAACTCTTTCAAAATTTGATTTTTTGAAAAACATTGAATAGACCCAAAATTCCTTTCGTAATTTGGAGATTTTTTCCTAAATAAACTTTATGTTTATCTCTAACGGTTTAGAAATTAGCTATTGGTCCACGATTGGAGTGGACACCCTGTATATCCCTTACTTTTACTTAGTTCAGGAGTATACTCCTTATCATATACATGGAGAGAAATATGCGCACATATAATGTATATGAAGCAAATGCACCCACAGCTCGATCATAGCATCCTAAGACTGCAGTTTCGCCCTTATTATGGGCTCTTCAGCTAGGAATAGCCAATGATCGAGCCGGAGGCAAAAATCCTCTTATTGTAGCTAAGATAGCCAACAAACTGGTAGATAAAGTGAATCTATCTTACCAGCGAGCGTCCGCAAACTATGGTGCAGTTCAACTCGAAATTTGAAGGCAAAAGCTGGGTAATGTGCAATGAGTTACCGCCCGTAATGTGTAAAAGCTGGGTAATTGCACATTACCCAGCTTTTGCCTTCAAATTTCGAGTTGAGCCGCACCATATTTTGCGGACGCTCGCTGGTAAGATAGATTCACTTTATCTACCAGTTTGTTGGCTATCTTAGCTACAGTAAGAGGATTTTTGCCTCCGGCTCGATCATTAGCTATTCCTAACTGAAGAGCCCATAATAAGGGTGAAACTGCAGTCTTAGGATGCTATGATCGAGCTGTGGGTGCATTTGCTTCAGTTCTGCCTCAGCCCTGGCTTACGGGCGGTAACTCATTGCACATATAATGTATATGTTACTGGTAAAGTAAGAATGAGGACTAGACCTAGCTTTAACCAGTTAAAGTGAGAATTAGCATGACTTTAAGGCTAAAACCCGAAGAGCCTCTAATGCTTCTCCCTTTAAATGGCAAAAACTGGGTCTAAATCGCTTGAACCTTTTAACGTATTGGTTAGAAAACCTATGTTTATCTATCCTTCTTACGTTAGCCCATAAAATATGCTGTATATTATGGGAGTAATAGGTGCTGGTGCGCATCGAAACGCTGTTCCATTAAGGTTTTTCTTGACTAACATTCTCCTTTCACATAAAATTAGTAACGGATCTCTATTTCAATCAAGTAAGATGCAGCTATTTTTTAAGGGGTTAGTTAAACAGAAAAAAAATGTCACCTCTAAATTGAAGTGGGAAGAATGCTTTTTTTCTAACTGATAAAAAAGTGTAGCCACTAGAAAAAAAAAGTAAAAAATAACTAATAAAAACAGAAAAACAATGAAACTTTTTCTATTCTCTGTTGTATAAACTAACCAGATTGTGAGAAAAGTAAAACGAACGTGTTTTCTAAAAGGTATGTTCTGCTACATCGGCAAAGATTTTTTTTCTTGCATTACCAAGGAGATTTGTCTTTGATAATGACGATGTTTTCTTAATTGTATTTTAATTTATTTTTTATGACGAATAATCTAAAAAGCAATATAAACCAATAAAAACTGACAAAATTTAATTAAAAACGTCATTTAATTAAAAACGAGTAATACTTTCAAAAACTAGCACCATGCATTTTCATCGTATTTCCTCCCTTGTTTGAAAAAAACATTTTAATAGCAAAAATGAAAGAATATGTAATTTCGCTGTTAGCATCCGAAGAAAAACATACACATTTTTCAAAAAAAAAAAAAATGTTCCCATAAAATTCTAGTTACATGCACAGAAATATATAGTTCTTGAACAAAAGTAAGAAATTTAGAGAACTTAGGTAACAAATTTTTCAGTTTATTTTTGAAGATCGCATGGACTAAATTATTATTTAAAAGGACAACGATTGATTGTTTAAAAAAAAATCACGAACACGGAGAAAAACTTTCTTTTAATGAAAAATTTTAAAAGTGAGTTATTGGAATTAACTTCAAAAGCATAAAACTTTCTTTCCTGACCATTACTTTAACTTTACTTTAAAAGCATAAAAAGCAAAAGCAAAAAAGAACGAAATAAATGGAGCGACTAAATTTTGACTAGAAAGTTGGTGGTGGTGGTTAATTGTATTTTGTGCTGCCGCACTCAACATGCTCTTGAGGAAATATACGCCTCCTACATTTTGGAATGCGAGATTTATTTTGAAAGCGCATGGCATGTAAGGAATTAAAGGCATTCCTTCAACAAAATGCATTATTTCACATATAACTTTTCAATTTCGTCTGATTTAATGATCGCGAAAAGAAATTCGGAGAAGAGAAACATTTGTAACGGATTCAAATCAACTTTGAGTATGAAATCAGTCTCCCTTTGTGCTATTATTATTATTATTATTATTATTATTATTATTATTTTGGGTATTACTATCATTATTACTTTACAATCATTATTGTTATTAATATTATTATCATTGATAATACTATTATTAATATTATATTATTACTATTGTAATTGCTACTATTATTATTACTATAAATTATTCAATTTTATTACTATTATTATAAGTGTTATTGTTCTTATATACCTCTGAAATTTAATATTTTTATGATCTGACACCATTTATTATTATTTTTATTGCAATTATGTTGTAGTTGTTGTTGCTGTCATTTACATTAACTTTATTATTATTGTTTTTACAATGACAAAAATTATTTTTATTATTGTTATAGCAGAGCATTTCTCAGAGACTATACTCATGGTTAATTTTGTAGCTCAGATTGCAAGAGATAGGACAAAACAAAAGCATGAAATAATTGATTGCTAATTTATCCAAAAATTGGTCTAAAAAAAATTCGCACTAAATACGCATATTGCTTAACACGTTAACGCCGGCACAGGCCAACGGTGGCCCGCGCTAGATTGTTTTAGTTTAAGCGTCGCAGCACAGAAAAACAAATTAAAATCGGCCCCGGTGTCAACGTATTAAATTAAGAATAAAGCGTATTGATAATAAAAAAAAATCTTTATTTGCACTTAAGAGTCATAAAGGGGTTACAGAAAATGTATTAGCACTCTCATCTCAAATTAATTTAAAAGAAAAACTACCCTTACTGCACACTTTTGCTGCAGATTAGTTGGACAAAAGAAGGATTTATTGAATGTAGGAGTAATAACAAGTAATTGCAGGATTACTTGATGTTACTCATACTTTCTTCATAATAATTTCAGCATTATCAGCAGAAGTTTCTATAATAATTTTTCTGTAATTAACTGCACGCCCTAGTACCAATGTAGGGGGCATGTGGGGAAAAGTGAAACAGCGGGGCAAAGGGAAATGGTTAAATATTTTCGCAGTTTGGCGTTCAACTAAGTTCCGAGACAACAAGTTGATTCCTGTCAAAAAATAAATAGCTCCAAACATGAACGAAAAATTTTATACAAGTGATTTTCAAAATTTGATACCTTTATATTTGTGGTTTTTTTCAAAAAAATATTTCTTGCTATCATAAAATAAAATTTTGTAGTTAGTATTTTAAGTGTTAATTGAGATCTGCTGATGTCCAAGTGCAGTCCTTATCTTGTTTATATTAAACATGATTTGATTTTAAATGTTTAATGTGATTTGTCAAGTGCACGTGGAGCAAAGTGGATGGGGCAAAGTGAAATAGGTCATTTCGTTTACTTAAGCACGTACGTATCTCTTCATTTATTAGTTTATTCAATTATTTCGCTTATAATTTTACCTATGTACTCATCCATCCACTTATTTTGATATTCATTCTCCCCTTTATTCACTCATTTCTGTTTCTCATATATTAATTAATTCATTCGTTTGTTTATTCATTTATTTGTTTATTTTTTTCATTAATAATTCCTTTATTTATTTGCGTATTCATTTGATAAAAAATACTGTAACTCATCAAAAAGAAAATGTTTCATTACCGAAATATTGTATTTTTCACTTTGCCACATGGTTTTTTGAGGTAAAAAATTTTCCACCTTTTTTTGAAGGCGCAAAATAGCTGCCAAAAATGAAAAATAACATTTCAACGATAGTTGTATTACAAAATACAGTATACTCATTCTTTATGTACGGTGATTTTCAGAACAAAATTCCAATTTGTTCATTTTGATACAGGTGTGTTAACTTAACTATTTCACTTTGCCTATATTCCGCTATTAGAGCACTTTCCACATGTACACTTAATGATTTTGTTTTAAAGCAATCACGACTGCGTGTTGCTTTCACTTTCACTCAGCTGTCAAATGGCATCGCCTTGTGTTCAGAGTAAGAAAAATCAATAAACATCGTAAGAAGCCAGCGGCTACTAAAACATAGCAATACTTCCTTTACTACGTAAAAGGAAGTAAAAATGCTTAACTACACTTATCTCACTAGTTTACTAAAAATGGGGCCGTGGTGGCCCGATCGGTAAGGCATAGGACTCGTGTCCGGAGGGACCCGGGTTCGATCCCAGCCGATCAAAGATACACCGCCTTGATTAATGGTGGCTGGGAGGCGTTAAAAATGTCGTGGTCACAAAGTCCTCCAAGTGAAACGATACCTCTGGGGGTGCTGTGGTAGGTACGGGGGACCGTGGAGGTGTGAAATGAAATGAAGTTTACTAAAAATGTAGGACAGTTTGGACGCGCGCAAACGTAAGCAATCATGACACATGATGAAACGAGTGGCTACCAAGTTATAAAAAGGCTTAACAAGATTTATTTTATTGGTGAGTTAAAAGTGAAGAACAAAATAAGCTCTATCAACTGATTATCATGTTCACGAGACTTTGCATCAGATCTCTCTTTTGTCTTTGCCTTTTTTGTCTAAAATGAATTGTGTACATTCTGGTAAAATTATGTCTATTCCGGGTACAGCGGCCATTTGGAGAAACAAGAAACCCAACGAGTAGGGTACTATCGCAACTCGTAATTGCAAAGAAAAAGAAAGAAAATTTAAATCATGTATCTCGTTAAAAATGTGTGGCTGTTTTCCCAAAGAATTCGCTCAAAGCAATAAAATATCTGTTTTAGCTTTTGTATAGGTATGGGTACAATTGAAATGTTACGAAATTGTTCCAGTTAATTGGATTTGATGATTCCAGGCTTTTGTTATTTTAAATTATTCATTTATGTTGCTTCTATTATTATTGTTAATACTGCCATTGATATTGCTTTGACAACTCAAAAACCTTATTTATAAATTACCAGGAATATCCTCTAAGTTCAAAATGCCAATGAAGCATTTTCAGAGTTCCCTAGAAGTAAAGACATGTGTTAAAAATTCTGATGTTGTGAAACAACAATGTCGATGCACCGATGCCATTTGTTCTTCGTGATACACGTTGTTTCACCATTAAACATTGCATCATGCATCACTTTTCCTTCGTTTAACAAAAATAAAATACACTTACAACAACGCAATGTCGAGATACATGTTTAGCCGCTAGATGGCAGCACGAGTCATTTTCTTATAAAATTTTCCAATAGATTCTATTTTCAGGAAAGGATAAATTAAGAAATTTCGTTTTTACAAAAAATTCATCCAGAGCAAAAGGAACTTACGTATGGAAAAAAGTTTTGACTATCTGATCATCTTCATAAAAAAAAATAGTTATTTCAGGTCCATACGCAGAACGGAACATTAGGTCAAACAGTTGGTGCTCATACGCAGCTCTTTCACCCATTTCATATTTTATAGTGTCATAAAAGATAAAAGTTCGGGAGCTCTCCAAAGTACAGTGCCCGCCGCTTATTAAAATCACATTTGGCCTGAGGACATTTGGTTTTATAAAGCTGCTGATTTTAAAAACCGGCATACCTATACACTTAAAGAAAAAGTTTTAAAGATCAATTATCTAAAAAATATATAAATTACTGCATTTCTATGCAGTTTTAAAAGTTTCGACACACAGTAAACTAAATAAAATTTACATTTGAATTCGCAGACGGATCTTAAAATACTGGTGTATAGATATTTGATAAACGGGAATCGTATACATTGAAGAACGCAAATTCGGCATGCATTTCTTCATCTTCCGAGACTCTTCCACTTCTTGGTGCTTCATAACTTTAAAATTCATTATGTCTATGGCAATTTTTAACATAATTATGACTGCCGCTTTTAAATTATTAACATACGCTTTAAAAAAAAACTTGATTTTATAAAACGGCAAAACTGATTCTATTAAAGGAAAGTTTTAACATGTTTTAATATTGTAAGGATTCGGTTCCTGCACATTTGATTTAAAAAAGCGGCTAAATTTACAATGCAGTGATTTTATTAGAGGCGGTTACAGTATCACAAGCGCAAATATTTAGTTTTAATAACGAAAGGAAAAGGCGCTAGTTTAGGAAATGTTCCTCTGCTATTTTTAAGATTGCAGTTTTAAAAATGCAATTTTATGCTATCTTTAGTGATGCGAGGGGAATGCCATGCTCGGTTTCTCCCCCCACCCCACCCCCCACCCGCACACACATACACAGAAACCCTTAATAGAGATAAGCATGTTTCGGTTCTAATCGCTTCATGCAGTCACGCTAAGTCCCGAAATCTTCGAAAAAAAAAAAAAAAATCTGTAATCTTACCTTCCATTTTCATCTGCTAGTCTAAGACCTCTCGGATGTTGCCTAGCACCTCTAGAAATCCACCAATAGGCAGCTGCAATAAAAATAGAAGTTGTATAATTAAAATGAATATTATATTTTGTATTCTTAAATGTGTGACAAAAATGCTGATCAAAACTGTTTTATTCAAACCCGTACTCTTTTCCAACTACACGTATTCCATGCCAATGGCAAAATTCCAAAATATTTAACCTGAAAACAAATAGCACTAAAAATTGTTGGCGCAACCAAATATTTTTTTTTTTAAAACTAAGAGATTCTTAATATATTGCAATTTTTGCTTCATGAAAGAGGTAAAGATACAAAAAATAGAAATAAATTTCTCTGTAGGCATTGACGAACTGATGGTGCTGATTGATTGGGTGTGGTCTAGTTCAATGAGTTCGTTCAACCTATTTGGGTGCTCACGCACAACGGAAAAGGATACAAACACTTTAGTTCTGATACAAATGACTGTTGAGATTTTATTTCCTCTTTTTCCCCTTTATCCTTTGGGTTTAGCGACAATAAAAATTTAGAATATCGGAGTTTCTACTTAACATGCTACGACTTTTTCGAGTTTTACGATAATAGTCATTCATTCTATTCATTTAATTTTTACTTGACCTATTTCGAAAGTTTATATTGATTAAAGTTTATTTTAAGTCTGATTCATCATTTGTTTTTCCAACGTTAATACGTTTACATATCAAAGAATGTAATTGAATTAGAAACTTGTGAACTTAAAAAAAGCTTTAATAGTTGAAAATTAATAAAACACAACCCCTATTATTTTGTGTAAATGCACAAATGTGCAATGTGTGCACGCACAAAAAGTAAATAAGGATTTTCTTTTGGAGTACAAGATTTAATATTTTATTTCTAAAAAAAGTATATTTAAAATGTGTGTTTAAAATATTTTGTAATTATAATGTCATGACTACATTAAGGAGGGGCTGATGTTAAAAAAAATCTTTATTAATATCCAGAAAGGAACATTCGTTTAGCTCCGGACGAACGCTTGAATGCACAAAAAAAAAATTAGATATGTACGATTTTTTTTAAACTGAATTAAAGTACCACGGTAAGCACACTAATCACTTAACTTTAAATAATACACTTACTAAGCAAAATAAGTATTACACTCTTTTTAACTATGTATAATAGTTACCATTTATTGTACGTTACATTGAACTTCAATTTAAAAAAAAAAAAAAATTATTGATGATCTTTGGAACATCATTTGTGAGCTATGTGACAGACAAAATAAAATGGAGCTACTATTTGCAAAGCACCAAATAATAGCGTACATAAAAATATTTATATTATGTTTAATTCAACTTCTTGTTTAAAAGTTCAATCGCACAATATTACAAAGACGTTTAAGGGAAAATGTAGAGACGAGGTACGTTATATTTGTCCCGAAAATATTCTTTTAATAATTACACTGGAAATAGAGGCTGCATAAATCCATTGCATCTCAGATTAAATTTGCACTGAGATCAAACTTTTACTGCTAAAAAAATTTTACATCCGTTACAGATCAAGCATAACATTACTTTCGTGCAGAATACGATTTTACTGTTCGACTGGAAACACGTGATAAGTTTACACACATTTCGAGTAGAGTAAATAGCACTGATGCAAAATATTTAGAAAAGAAGGAGCGTATTGATAAAGCAAACATTATCGGAAAGAAAATGTATCGTTGATAGAAGAAATATATCTATTGACCGTTTAGACAAAAATTTTGAATTGTTTTTGGATAATATTTTTAATATTTAGAATGCTTCTAATATTTATATAGATTTTGGTCATATTTTTATGATTAAAAATAAATATTTCTACAGGATCGTATTGCTTAAGGAGGAAAAAAACTTTATTAGAGATTACTTTGCTCGTAACATATTAAGTTAATACAGAAGTGTTAATCCATTTACGCCCAGTAGCCTAAAAACGAGACACTTGTTAGTTACTGCACACAGAAACCTGTAATGGGTATATCATTTTACTAAAGATGTTTTTCATAAGTTAAATAGTCCTTCTTCTTGAGAAAACCAGTTAGAGCCACTATTTGGACATCAGAGTTTATTTATTGACAGCTATTTTCAGACAAATCAGTCAAGCAACGATCCAGCAAGGCTAGCCACAGAAAGTAACTTATTTGTCATAAAACTAAACTATTTTAAAATGATGTGCTTAAAATTGATCACAGATTCCTTCTGTAATGTTACTTTGCACAAGTAAAGTAAAGTAAGGTCGCATTTTGCTCACATATCTGCAAAATATCCCATAAACCGGACGTTAAATAACTTAATAAATATGCAACGGCAAACTATTTCAAGCCAAAAACGTATGGAAACCATTCCAGTAAGAGTTTTAAGAAGATAAAAATTAAATATTCATCCTTAAGAAATATAATTTTTCTTGGTCTTTTGATCGATACGCATGTCTGAATTTGCTCTCCACAATGTAAAAAACAATGTACTACCATACCAGAGCCGATTTAAAAGACAAAAAATTAATAAAGTAGGTTCACTTTTAAATTTCGGCTTCCAAACTTTCTCATCTTCTTTACACGAAAGCAGAGCTTTTGAGATTTTGATTATTTATTCAGCAATCTCTGCACTTTATATTCGAATAGTCCCGCCTTTCCTCCACCAGTCACATTTCAAGGGATATTTGCATAAAATCTGACTATTTTCTAAACTTTTGTAACAATGAAAAAAAAAAATGTATTTTGCAATGTCCAAAATTTGGTTCCAGTTATATTTTTAAGAACTCCAGACACGTATTTGGGACCGTAGTGTGTACCTGCAGTAGAAATTTGAAAGTATTTTGTTGAATATTTTTCTTTTTATTCATATAGTTGCATTTTGTCTAAACTTTTGCATCGCAGTATAATAATTTTTATTTTCACCAATTTTTTTGTTTTGTTTGCTTAGAGAGCGTTTTATTGTCTAGTTATCCAGAATTCACTTTAATGAGCAAGTAGTAATCATGAAATATAATCTATAATTGAATCGGTGAGTGCATAAACAACGTCAGTTAAGAACTTCAAATTGTTCATGAAAAAGAAAAAAAACGTCTTAAATCTAGCATTGTTTCTGCAGTCAACGTTCAATGACAGGCATCATATGTTTCGAATTAGTAACCTGACTGACGTGATTTTTGACCTCAACACGCATCTTGCCTCCGACAGCTTGTTTCCACAAAAAAAACGAATTTTCGAATTTTTGTGACTGATGTTGTTTTTGCTCTCACCGATTCAGTTTCTCGACACTGATTTTAAACTGTGGTGGAAGAAATAATATTATGCTTCTAGTACAGTAGATTCCGCAAATCTCGTCCTAATAAGTACAAGAAACTGGTTGAACTTGTGAAAATACCGAATTTTCGAGAATGCGCACAACAGGTCTTACAAACTTTTTTTTCTCATCTAGTCAAAACGTGGCAGCATTTTTTGTATTTGGCCGGGTTACCAAATGCCGAGCTTCGAGATTCAACTGCATTTCTATTATACTGACGTCAAGAAAGCCACGTGCAAAAAAAAAAGGAATAATCCTTACGATACTAATTGCTTAGTTGTTATTTAAAATCCTAAATCATCAAAAATATACAAAAAAATAATAATAATAAAATAAATAAAATGTGAAATAAAATAAAGACATCTAAAAAAACTTTTTTTCATGAGGTAAATTTCAGAGTATATTTAAGCATACAAATTTCTCTTTTCTTTCACCGAAATATTAAACATAAATATATCTCCTAAAAATCGACAGTTTAGCTTTTATTTACTTACTACCGCTTTTCATAAATTTTTGTGTGATTTTCAAGAGTGAAAAAAAAAAAGATATCACTTCTTTCATGAACAAAAGAATACACCAAACTACTTAATGTATGAAACATCATCCAAGCTTTAAAAAAAATACTTTTATTGTTTATCCAATATTTATTACTTTTTCAATCGTTTCTCTGACAAGACTTCGCCCTCACAACACGGAAGTGTTCCCTTTTACTTCAGTAATCTCATAATCAATTTAACAATCCTTGCCGGTAACAAAAGGTTCATTGTAATTCACCCATTTTTTTTTTTCGAAAAATCAGAATCGAAGTTAGCATAATTTATTCATCCCGACTCTCCTGTTCCAACAACGAGTATACCGTTCTTCCTCTAAATTAAAGATAACACACAAGGAATCCGGGTCTGAGGTTGCAACCTTTGACTCGCAGTTCAACCTTACGCGGAAGACCAACTCGCAGTTCTTGGAGCCAAGTAGCAAAGCAGTTACCTGATACCATTAGCTTTCGTACCAAAGGCGATGGTTTGACTGAAGGCTATAAGTGTGGAATCGGGATCGTGTTGTGTTCTTCTAAAGTAACGGACTCCAGCTGCATGTATATATCCTGCAGCACTGCAATTAAACTAGGAGCAGGATAAGTGCATAGGCAGGGAATGTAGAATAATTCGTTGTGTTGCGTTTAGAGGAAGATACATATCCAGATAGCCATACTGCTCACTGCATTACTTCTGCGCATTCATATGTTAATATTTTATAATAGTCTCATGGGGGTTCTGTTCTCAATGATGGGGGAGGGAGAGCTTGCCCTTGCACAAGACGGCAACTTCTGGGAGTTGGCAAGGTCACCTTATTTCTGTCTGTGTGCGTGTGTGGGTTTTTTTTTTTTTTTTTTTTTTTTTCGTTGAAACTAGATAGAAAACGCAGAGGATTTTTTTTTCCCTCACGTTCTGAAAAATGACTTTTGTCTCTTGTCGTATAAAAGCCTCTAACTTTCAAAAGTATTCCTTGAAATTCACTAGATTCCACATTTAAATTCATAAATTGTAATTTATAACATTCTGGTGAACATTTTTCCGGTACTATTAGTAATAAATTGTTTTGAGAAATGCTATGAATTGCGTATGTATCAGAACATTCTATAACAAAGGAATCCTGCCTTGTGGGGCCGGTTGGCGAGACGCACTCAATGTGCCCTATTTTCACTTTTCAACCTGCAGAAATCATATAAAATTTATTTTCTAACGAAATTTCTCCATATAGAATTTATTTCATAATGGGTCCTCATTTAACTCCAAAAAAAGCGTCGGAAATGAATATTCTTCGATTAGGTGGGAGTTTAAAAGTTAAGTTCATTTAAAAACTTTGAATACTATATTGCTTCAAAAAATAAAAAGCGAAAAAGCAAACTCTTATTGTTTCTGAAGAAAATCAACAGCTAAAAAAAAAAAAAAAAACACTAGTAATTACAAGACTTTTCCAAAAATATTAAATATTACCTTTGATTATAGGTATTCCACTATCTAAATATGAGTTTTTCTGGAAGAGTTACTAGAGTTTATAATCATCAACTGCCGAAATCGAAATGGAGTAACTCATTTTAATTATTCTGTAATATCTAACCTTTAAATTATAATTTGTGCAATGAAATGTCATTATACATTCATTATTGTATGTTGTCACGCAATCTTTAATTTTATTTAATATTTCTATGTACTGGAAACTGAGCATTCTTCTAAGTTTAAACGACTATAAAAAACAAATTAGTGAATCGAGGTCTTTGGTAGTTCAACAAATTCTTTCTTTACAAGGAAAAAAATTCCCATTATTGAACATCATCACCCCTAGCTCTGCCAGGGATATTATTTCCTTTAAAGATGCAAATTTTCTCGGTCATCAAATCGATGACCTGAGAGTCTAAAGGTTTCCAATGCATTCGGTACGAGATTAAAATGTTAATTGAAGTTATTTTCCCACCTGGTAATTATATTCAAGAAGAGTTATTGCATTTTCGTGATGGTGATGTGTTTGTTCAGAAAGAGAAATTCACGATCTAAGACAATATCAATTAGATTCCTCTTAGGTAAATTAATAATGTTTCAGAAAGGGAATCAGTTTATACACGTACTCTGAAATATTATTTTTGCTTTTGAACTTTAGTGCTTCTGTAATTATTCAATAATTGACAACCTCCATAGTGTAGAGTGGAGGATATATCTTATTCTAAAAATTGTTCTTATGAGCTTTTGCATCGTGTTTTCTCTTGTTTTAAAACTATTAAATTATGGACCGTTAAAGTAAGAAATGTGAAACAAAAGTATGAATTAATCCTGACCGAAACGAGTTAGTAATCTTCATCTGATAAGTAACCAAAAGCAAGCTAAAAGAACTTTGTTTGAATTAATCTTAACGAAAACGAATTTGTAATCTTCATCTGATACGTGACCAAAAGCAAGCTAGAAGAAACTTTGTTTGAATTACTCGTAGTCTTAACGGAAACGAATTTGTAATCTGCATCTGATACGTAACCAAAAGCAAGCTAGAAGAAACTTTGTTTGAATTAGTCTTAACGGAAACGAATTTGTAATCTTCATCTGATACGTAACCAATAAAAGCTAGAAGAAACTTTGTTTGAATTAATCTTAACGGAAACGAATTTGTAATCTTAATCTGTACGTAACCAAAAGCAAGCTAGAAGAAACTTTGTTTGAATGGGTATTCAATTTAGATTTCTTTTGTGAATTCGGATCACTTTAGAAGAAAACGGTAGTCATAATACATTAAATCTCTTAGATAAAGTAATTTATTTTCAAGTTTATGTAATAGTAAGATAGTTACAAATAACTCCAGTTGAACCTATATTTATATCCAAAACCTATTAGTTCATATTACCAGTAACTTTTTAAAAGAGATGATTGCTAATTTTACGCTTTATGAATCCATGTCGATAACAATTTGGCTTTTAGAATCTTTCGGAAAATACTTGTTTAAATAAATAATACTATTTTGCTGATACGAATTATGTTTCGACTTCAAAACAAAAATTATGATATTTTCTTCAATTGACATAAACCAAATATATGATAATCATGTACATACTTTAGTCGGATATATTAAAACTATGCCGGTCATGCACCACCTTGAGTACACGAAGAAAAAAAAGTTATTTAGGTGACATTGGAAGAGTTCTTTAAAAGTAAATCTTCAACATTTCTGAACATAAAGCATTCCGGTTAGTAAAAAAATTGAAAAAACTACTACGGAGAGAAGACTATATCAAAATTTTTAAATTACATATTATCCACAAATGGAGACTTGAGATTAGTAGAAACTTCTAATTAGCCTTTCCACAACAGGAGGTGATAATTAGCAACTGACGCAAGAAATAAAGCTTTCAACGTACACTCAGCTAACGAAGTGATAATCGTGAAGAAGCTTACCTGGTCCCTGTCCATCATAAGTAAATTCAGGAACAAGAAGAGTTTGGGTGTCTACAACCATCACTGGACCAGAAGAGACACCATGTTCTTTTGTTGGAATTCTACCTATTTCTACTGGTTGTGGAATCAGCAGATTTTCTGGGATAAAAATCTCGCCGAAGTTCGCCTGCAGGAAAAACAGAATATATATCATTCAATTTAAGTTATAAAATTAATTTGCATAACTCAACTTGAACTGAGGTGAAAGGTATTTATTTTTGAAAATTATAATAATTTCCTTCCGATAGTCGATGCTTTTCTTTTTAACCGACTTCAAAAAAGGAGGAGGTTCTCAATTCAAAGCGTATACTTTTTTTTTTTTTTTGTTTGTTTGTTCGCACATAACATCTGATCTACTGAACCGATTTGGACAATTTTTTTTTAATCTATAGGAGATGGTGTAACTTAGGTACCATGTACTCATATGACGATATTTGTTCACTAGAAAAAAAGTTATGATCGAAAAAATAACATTTCATGTCATTTAAAACAATATCTGTTATCGTAAATCCTTACTTCAATGAGCGACCCGATGGTCAAGTTGTTATGCGCGTCAGGTTGAAGCTCCTGATGGAATGAGATCGAGTCCAGGTCTGCAAGGATTTTTTCGAATAGCTGTATGTTCTTTTTTTTAAATTATTTTAATGATTGTAATGTCCTTATGCAGGTACATCCTCCCATGGAAATGTGCCCCACATTTTTTTATGGTACAAAATGACAGTTTTGGTCGGATCTTTGTTAAAATTGGCAATGGGGTCCTTCGATGCTGTAGAATTTTCTTATGGACGTTTGCGCCATTTTTGGGGGCTTTGAATCCATTGTGGCAATAAATGTTTTTTAAATTGCGGCACCTATATTATTTTTTCAAAAATTATATACACAATTATTATATTATGTTAATTTTTGTACCTTTATAAAATTCTGTATTTTATACCTTGCATTTACGTCAAATTCAAGGTAAAATTAAAAGTCAAAAATTCTGAAGATGATAAATATATGTTAAAAATTAAAGTAACTGTTTTTTTTTTGTGATTTTCATATTGGTTGTGACTAAAAAACATCATTACAAACAAATAAAATGTATCAAACACCATGAGTGTTGAGTTATTGGGAAAAATATGCTGTGTAATGTTTTTTTGCACTGCGAGGGGGGGGGGGGGTTATGAACGATCATTAATGTGACACACATTTTTTAAAAATAAGATTTTGATTTGTGGTGTTTGAAAAAAGCTAAAGAGTCCACTTTAGTTGAAAATTATTTTCCATGAAAAGCAAAAACTTGCACCAATTTTCCAAGTCTTACTCTAACTCCTTCTCCCACAATTCAAATTACTAACTTTTACTTTCAATTTTTAACCGACTTCAAAAAAGGGAAGGTTCTCAATTCAAAGCGTATGTTTTTTTGTCTGTTTGTTCGCACATAACATCTGATCTACTGAACCGATATGGACGATTTTTTAAAAATCGATAGGAGATAGTTAACTTAGGTACCATGTATTCATATGACGATATTTGTTCACTAGAAAAAAAGTTATGATCGAAAAACTAAAATTTCATGTTATTTAAAAACAATATGTGCTATCGTAAATGCTTACTTCAATCAGCGACCCGATGGTCAAGTGGTTAAAAGCGTCGGGTTGAAGTTCCTGAAGGAATGAGATCGAGTCCAGGTCTGCAAGTTTTTTGAACAGCTGCATGGTTTTTTAACTATATTTTGATTATTTTAAGTGCATTTACACTAGAAAGAATGAAATAAAATATTTTTGGAAAAAAAAATAGAACCCACTTCAGTGGGAAATTGCTCTAAAAAGTAAAAAATAATTGTTTTCTTTGAACACCATCGAAACTACTTTTAAACATAAGTTTTGAAGTCGGCGCAAAAACAATGTATAGAATCATACGCAACTACAATTCAACTATAAATATAAATTTCAATGGATTCATTTCATTGATTACCACACATTCGTGTAATGGTACAAATATTCTGCTTTTACTTTTCAATGGTTTCTTTGAAAAAATGTTGGCAAAATATGGTTAAATATCATTTTACCTATCGTTTTTGCGCCGACTTCAAAACTTATGTTTAAAAGTAGTTTCGATGGTGTTCAAAGAAAAAAATTATTTTTTACTTTTTAGAGCAATTTCCCACTGAAGTAGGTTCTATTTTTTTTTTCCAAAAATATTTTATTCAATTAACAATTTTTATTGCATCTTTCATTTCGATTTGTATGTTCTTTCTCCCATATTTATCTTAGGTTATGTACACTTTTAGTCACAGAAAGCTATGTATCTCTCTATTTCCTACGGTTTGAAAATGACACAGTCCTGTCAATTAAACAAATAAAATGCCGGTTCTTACAAATGCGGATTACGCTGTAATTATTTCTCGATTCTTTAAGAAATTGTTCGTAAAAAACATCAGTTATACATTTTAAGTCTTCTACTATAAAAATAGGTTATCTGAACATTCCATATTAAAGAAACTTTCTTGGAAATAGAAACAAACCTTCATGACGTTTGTTGTGTATATTTGAACCTCTTAACAATTAAATTAATATGAAAATGAAGCCAGTTTGTCTAGTGACGTCAAAACATATCGATTGAACTTTCCCACTTACTGCTAATTACTTTCAAAATTAAAAGTGGCAAAATTTGGATTTTTATGTTTTAACTAAACTATTTTTATTTTGCAAAATCTCGAACAGACATTATTGGAGTTGCGAAATGCTTTCAGGCTGTAGAGTTTACAGGAGATGTCTAGTGCTAATGTAGAGAAAACTCAATTTAAAGAAGCCTTGTTAATTTATTTTCATTAAGCCTCCATATGCTGAAATTGCCATAGAAACAACCGGCAGAAAACTCGGCCTTAAGCAGCGTTTGTTTTTAATATGCGAACTTAGACATTTTACTCCCTTTTTATGACTTTCACATTAATTGTTAAGGTTAGGGAAGAAATGTTACGAAATGCAACGTGGTAGAAAGGCATGAGGACTGTCGCGGGCAGAACGCTATGAGCTGCTACACTAATACAAACATAGCATCTCTAGATGTACTTGATGATATGACTCGGAAAGTTACCTGTTAGACTCATTCAATAATTATAATTCATAATTATTTTCTCAAACAGGGGAAGGTGGGGCAAAGCGAAGTAGTCAAGATAACTTACCATTCTCAAAATGAATAAAAATAAATTAGTTCTGAAAAGTACAGTGCTTGAAGAAAGCACAATGTATTTTGTAATAAAACTTATATTAAAATATTATTTTTTCTATTTTCCCTACAGATGAGGGCAAAGTGAAAATATAATAATAATTTAGTTAGTGAATGAAAAATTAAGCAAAATAAATTATTTCAACTTTTCCCCGCGGCACTTTTCGTACGGGGTTTTGAAAATTTGACTCATAACCTTTTTGTGCGACGGAAGTGACACATTTTGCTTTAATTTGTTTCCAATCACAATGGAAAATAATCGTAATTATAAAGTTAAAATACTTCCGCTTTTTAACCCATTTATGCCCAGTAGCCTAAAGTCGGGACACTTGTTAGTTACTGCACACAAAAACCTGTAATGGGTATATCATTTTACTAAAGCTGTTTTTCACAAGTTAAATAGTCCTTCTTCTCGAGAAAACTAGTTGGAGCCACTATTTAGACATCAGAGTTTATTTATTGACAGATATTTTCAGACAAATCGGTCTAGCAACAATCCAGCATGGGTATCCACAGAAAGTAAGTTTTTTTGCGAACTTATTTTTCATAAAATTAAACTGTTTTAAAACAATTTGCTTAAAATTGATCACAGATGCCTTCTGTAATGTTACTTTACAAAAATAAAGTCAAGTATGGTCGTATTTTGCTCACATATCTGCAAAATATCCCTTAAACAGGATGTTAAATAACTTAATAAATATGGCAACGGCGAACTATTTTAAGCCTAAAATGAAAGTAAACCATCCCAAGAGTTTGAAGCAGAAAAAAATGGAAAAAAATTGTTAAAAAAAACTTGGGCATAAATGGGTTAATTATTACCAGCAACAATAAAAAGTAATCGTATCTATAAAATCAGATTTGTTAATAAATTTCCAGGTTGAACTTAGGCCACATGTATATAGATTTTGGGTCTTTTAAGCTTTTTAAACAACGCAGGCTCTTAGCGATTTCTTTGACCAAAATCAAGTCTTTAGTTTAAGTCCATAACTCACATTGCTTAAGTTCATTTTTAAAATTAGTCTGTTAACTTTTATTAACAAAACTAACTTCGTAATTACTATTATTTTGCATTGTTTTTGACAACAGTTAAAATCTTATTTCAAGTATTGTTTTTTTTTATATATATATAATATATTTTCTTTAAAATAACGTACAAATTTGTTGCGAATATGCCGAAGTAGGGTGCATAAAAGAACAAGAGCGTGGTGTGAAAGAAAACATGTGAATGAAGTGTCATTTCAGAAAGTAAAAAAATGGGAAGATAAAAATTTCAATTCTATAGTGTGTCTAGATTTAACAAACATTTTATAATTTACTTCAAATATTACTAAAGAGAATATGCCTGCGAGATACTTTAACGATTTCACTTTGCCTGTCCTATTTTCGATTTACCTAAAGTTCCCGCATACATATACATGTTATAAGCATTGGATTCTATAATATATATAGTTTTTTTAATTTGGGGACGGTTTACAACTGCAGGAAGGGGCATTTGAGCACATTTTATACCATTTTTCAGAAAATTTACCCCCGCTTTTCGTATCTAAAAACGCATGTGTGAGAGTAAAAGAGGGAGAAAATTACATTGGTGTATGGTTTCTGTTTGTAGGTCGGCGTGCTTTTTCCTGCAGCGGCTCAAGGAGGGACCGAGTCCTACGTCACTTTTTCTCTGATAAATTTTTATGTGAGAGTTAAAATTTATTAACCGGTCTTGTCACGTTTTGTAGTTCCAAACTTGGTATACAATAGCTATTATGTTCTAAAGTCGATTTTTTTCGATGGATTTATGTGGAGTCCGCACATTGAAAAATACTTCACCTTTCTTCTTTGGGTTTTAATCTCTTTTTACATCTAACATTTAGTGAAAGTGTTTTTTATTTATTTTGTCGATTTAAAATTATCCAAAATTATCGACGGTATAAAAATGTACAATGTCAGAAATTGATTGCAAATTTTCGCCACCAGCAAATACTGCCATGCTAAGCGCAGGAAAGTCGTACCTGCACTTTTTAACAAAATTGAGTTATCGCCACCAGGTGGCTCTTTGTGACGTATTTTACCAAATACAAAATTATATGGTCATTTGAGAACGGAAATATTTTTTAAAAAATTCTGAAAAAGTTTCATCTGAATCAAATACATGGTGGCGCAAAACTTTAAAGAGTAATATCTCAGTTTGAGCTCAACTGCAGATACCACTTTTGCGCTTAGCAACGGCAGTATAATAGTCCGTTTCATAATTTTCAGATACTGTACAACGCTTTATATTTCCTCAACAATGAAATATTGCCCATTAGCAGCACCGTTAACGTATTTCAAATACGAGTTTTTACTCACTTTTTCCTACTCTGAAATCTTTAAAACTAAAACTAGATGATACATCTCTTTAAAAAAAATGCTCAAACTAAAAGAGTTTTATGTTAAATGATCATTTACATTGTTTTTTCGACTCATGCTAAAAACACATTTACAATTGTTCAGATCTTAGTACATTAAATATAAGGGAACGAAATACCTGAGTCACATAATCTTTTTTAGTCTAAGAGCGTAGCAAAAGACCCTGAAAGCTTAATTGTGGAAAGCTCTTGCTTTTACCATTAAGGAATTCTTACTTTTCAAGTGATATTGCTATGGTTACAGGGACGTCATAACTTTTAAACTTCTGAATTTATGATGTGTCCTTTACATCTTATCTCTCATGTTTACGTTGTCTGTAAAATCACTAATCACGCTTGTTCTCGCCTAAAAATTGCTAGACGTTTTTTAGCCTTCTTTGATAAAATGAGTGCGCAAAAAACGAACGTAATTTTCACTAAATATCACTTAAGAATGGAAGTGGTTTATGAAGGATATTTTTTGCGTAAACACTATTCCCTTTTATTCTTATTCTATTATACACATGAACTAGATCCTAATAAATGTTTTGGAGTTATACGGTTAACTTTAGTGGAATTGGTGAAAACGAAAAAGGAAACATACACATATACTTCGCACTATAATTGTGTTTTCATTACTGGCTTTTGTACAACCTACCTTAGCTTGTGTACAAAGCAAACTTGTCTCTTTTTTTTTCACGTCAACCATTTGTCAAGCGTATTTTATTGTAAACAAATATAGATTCCTCTCGCTTGGGCAAATGTAGCTGAAAATATTGTTGATTGTTATTGGTAGAGATAAGTTAAGTGGATCCTTTTTCATATCACTGAGCCACCAATTTCTACAAAGATAACCTCAAATTTAATTTGTGATAAAAATCTTTTGGAAATTCATTTGCCATTATTTTTTGACAGAGGGGGGGGAGAAAAAATAAAATTCCGAAAAAGAGTTAATATTTTAAAAAAATGATAGAATTCTAAAACGTTTATAAATGGCAATTTTTGCACATTTATACAGGCAAGTTTTTCAAATTCTAATGCAGATGCTGGTATATCAGCCCACTTAATACTTTAGAATTACAATTAATTGTGAAAAACATTCAGACACAACAAAAAAATAGTAAAGATAGCTGCCTTTTTGGATCAAAAGCATCTTGAAAAATACTTTATTTATTTCTATTTATGGAAAACAGCATTTTTATTTTCGATGTTACTATTATCTTTATAAACATATACTATCTATCCTGCAAATCCTGGAAACATAATGCGAAACTGCAATACTTATTTGAATAGGAGTGAATGAATGTAAATGTTCGTAGGTTGCAAGGTATAGTTGTATACATTTGCTTGTTTGTTCATTTCAAAATTTGTATTATAAATTTAATTATATAATTTACAACTGTTTTTGAAGCGTTTTTTTTTTTTACTTTTTGGAGCTCTTATGAGCTTTACAGAGATATGATTGCAGATTTATAACAATTTTTTTGATGTAAAAACATAAAAATATATATATATATAACAAGAAGTTCTGTCAAGAACTAAACGAGCCTACTTTCCCGTACATCGACATCGGCATTCTAGCATCTGATCATTATTCTCCTGATCATCTGAGACTAAACATTATGTCAAACATACCTTTTTAGCACTTAAAGCTGATTTCTAAAAGCAAAATATACCCCTCTCATCAGATGAAATAGAGACATAAAAAATAAATAAATGAATAAATGAAGTTTAATCGCACCTTTTAAAGAATGTAACTGTTACAGTTCTTCCGCAGAAAAATTCCTCAATCGTTTTCAAAAAAAAAAAAAATTAAAAGTACAAAGTACATCAAAACACATTTTATCAAAGAAAGGAAAAAAAACTCGTCCGTCGATAAAATGTCTCGATTTTCACTTTTAAACCGTTGCCAGTTGTTAAATATAAATAAAGAATAAAATGCCCTCGTGAATGAAACACTTTTGTTACAAAAAAAATCGTCTGCAAAAAAAAAAATTAGTAATAAATACAATAACACAAATGAATAAATAAACAAAAAATCGTCTGCACAGTCAGTCATTTTTTTCTGAGCCTGCAGTTCCGCCATGTTTGTGGAGTCGGAGTCGGAATCAGAGTCCTCACAGAAGATTATTCAGAAAAGTACTTTACAAACATTATTTATCAAAACCATTTTTTTTACAAAGTTAGTTTGAAGGAAATCCGACTTTAAGTTCCAGGATCAACATTCAACTTAAATTCCCCGTAGGCGCTAATGTTAAATTTTTTTCTGAACGGTTCAATATTGAACGAAAAATGGTTCAAACCAAAAAGCGAAATAAGGGAATGAACCTCTCCGAGATCTTTCAAACAAAAAAAAGTTTATTCCATTCGGATGGTTCACTCAGAAGTTATTAGGTGGGGAAAGGTTGCTTGAACGGTTCAATGTTGAACGAAAAAATGTTCAAATTGAAAATTTAAATACTGTAATGAAGTATCCTTGCTGAGATCCTTCGAACAAAAAAAAAAGTTTATTTAAATTGGACTGTTCACTCAAAAATTATTGGGTGACAGCTTGCTTGAGCGGTTCAATGTTGAACGAAAAATTGTTCAATTCGGAAATGTAAATACGGGAATGAAGTATCCTTGATAAGATCTTTCGAACAAAAAAAAGTTTGTTGAAATCGGACTGTTCACTCAAAAGTTAGCATCGCGGGACAGGTTGTTTGAACGGTTCAAAGTTGAACCAAAAATTGTTCAAATCGAAAAATCAAATATTGGAATGAGTTGTACTCGCCGAAATCTTTCCAACAAAAAAAAGTTTGTTCCAATTTGAATGTTCATTCAAAAGTTATTAGGCCAAAATTGTTCAACTCGAAAAATCAAATATGGGAATGAGTTGTAATCGCTGAGATCTATCCAACAAAAAAAAGTTTGTTCAAATCGGAATGTTCATTCAAAAGTTATTAGGGGGAAGGGTTGCTTGAGCGGTTCAATGTTGAACAAAAAATTGTTCAAATCGAAAATGTAGATACAGGAATGAAGTATCCTTGAAAAGATCTTTCGAACAAAAAAAAGTTTGTTCCAATCGGACTGTTCACTCAAAAGTTAGCATCGCGGGACAGGTTGTTTGAACGGCTCAAAGTTGAACTAAAAATTGTTCAAATCGAAAAATCAAATATGGGAATGAGCTGTACTCGCCGAGATCTTTCCAACAAAAAAAAGTTTGTCCAAATCGGAATATTCATTCAAAAGTTATTAGGGGGGACAGACAGACCGACCGACAGACCGACACACAAATTCCCCATCTCAATACCCTACTTTCAAATTTTTAATTTTTCGATATTCATTTTACCTTTTTATTTTTTTAACTTGGCGATATTTTGTGGACTTGGCGATATTTTTTTTTAACTTGGCGATATTTTTTGGACTTGGCGATATTTTTTGGGCTTGGCGATATTTTTTGGGCTTGGCGATATTTTTTGGACTTGGCGATATTTTTTGGGCTTGGCGATATTTTTTGGACTTGGCAATATTTTTTGGGCTTGGCGATATTTTTTGGACTTGGCGATATTTTTTGGGCTTGGCGATATTTTTTGGACTTGGCGATATTTTTTGGCTTGGCGATATTTTTTAACTTGGCGATATTTTTTGGACTTGGCGATATTTTTTTTAACTTGGCGATATGTTTTGGATTTGGCGATATTTTTTGGGCTTGGCGATATTTTTTGGACTTGGCGATATTTTTTGGGCTTGGCGATATTTTTTGGACTTGGCGATATTTTTTGGACTTGGCGATATTTTTTGGACTTGGCGATATTTTTTGGACTTGGCGATATTTTTTGGCTTGGCGATATTTTGGACTTGGCGATATTTTTTGGACTTGGCGATATTTTTTGGACTTGGCGATATTTTTTAGGCTTGGCGATATTTTTTGGGCTCGTTTAAGTTGGACTGTTCACTCAAAAGTTATTAGAGGTGACAGCTTGTTTAAACGGTTCAATGTTGAACGAAAAATTGTTCAAATCGAAAATGTAGATACGGGAATGAAGTATCCTTGAAAAGACCTTTCGAACAAAAAAAAGATTGTTAAAATCGGACTGTTCATTCAAAAGTTAGTATCGCGGGACCGGTTTTTTGAACGGCTCAAAGTTGAACCAAAAATTGTTCAAATCAAAAAATCAAATATGGGAATGAGCTGTACTCGCCGAGATCTTTCCAACAAAAAAAAGTTTGTCCAAATCGGAATGTTCATTCAAAAGTTATTAGGGGGGGACAGACAGACCGACAGACCGACCGACCGACCGACGCACAAATTCCCCATCTCAATACCCTACTTTCAATTTTTTAATTTTTCGATATTCATTTTACCTTTTTATTTTTTTAACTTGGCGATATTTTTTGGACTTGGCGATATTTTTTTAACTTGGCGATATTTTTTGGACTTGGCGATATTTTTTAGATGCATTAAGCTACTTTTGATACTTTTTTCGTCTTTCTTTTATTTTTAACGGGAAAGTAGGCTAAAAAAGAGACAAGAAAAACTTTCTGCTTTAATGATATGGTTAGGAGATCGAAATAAATGGCTTACATAGACTACAGTAACTATAGCAACTAAAAATATCCACTCTCGCACGATTCACCGAGTGTAGATAAGAAAGCAGTTCAAACTTTTGCCTTTTGGATCAAGTTGATCATAAGCATTGATTGTAACAAGAAATCTATTAAGATCAACAATAAGAAAATAGATCTCGATTTTTATTCGCTATCCCAACCTATAATTATCTTATACTAGCCGAATTACCCGTCTTGATGAATCCCTTCAAAACAAATGCCATTGTTTCTCTTGACACCGGTTGAGCAGGCGACGGCTGAAATTTTCAATATAGGTCATTGATGATTTTGTGCGCTTCTCAAACTAACACTAGATCTGCATTCTTTGATGCCTGAACTTCTCTTTCCGAAACAAAAAGCCAAAATCACTAATATTTTAGGCCCAAATAGTGACCCATGCACATTTCCGTGGAGGTAATTAATAGACCTTTATTTACATCCTTTAGAAAGTGGTGAAACTCCCATCGATACTCGATAACAATTCTATGGTCTTCACTCCTAATGCTCGACGTTGTCATTGAGGCAATACAGTAATAAATCAACTTCTGTCTAACCCCTCACTAAGCTTACCTGTGCCTCGAGAGTAAATCATGTGGCCTGACTTTGGGGGCTTGCCAGACGCTCATGACATGAAATGTTTGGATTATCCTCCACGATTGGACTGGATTTGATGAACCTATTTATGGTTGCAATGAAGTGCCCAAACGTGAGGATGTTCTATTGATTCACTCTCGGTTGGGTTCTTGTAACTACAGCTACATGTTTCGCTTGTAATGAAATTCGATTGAAAGAGTGAAAACTGTGAAATGCTGTAAATTTATTTTACTGTCATTACTGATATATGTAATAACGGTCAGGAAATTAGTTTTGATGATATTAAGGAAGCAAATTGTTTTGCTAAAAACACTAACTGTGATGCATTCTTATAAAATAAATACACTTTCTTAAGATTTTAACGCACGTTGACTTTTTTTTTTTTTTAATTCTCACTGCAAGGTCAATATGTTTGCATGTGAATTTCGAACACAATAAGCACTGCATTTGCTCCTGAAAGGATAATAAATTTACGTAAATTCCAAGTCGCTAAAAATACAGCTTCTAAACAATATATATTGTACAAAAACTTTTAAATACCACTCAAGAACAACCGGTTATATTATTTACTTGCACTGTCTGAAATTTGTAAATAAATGATCATATCACATAAAAAATGAAGAACACAGTAGACTTTTTTATACTTGATATGAAGAAATGAAGAATGATCACTATATTTCCCAATTATTTTCAAATTTGATTCCCTTTCAGCTGACAATAGGAGTTTGAACATGAGAACGAAAGCAGAATTTGTATTTTTTATAGAAACACTGAACGTTTCACATGGCTTTTACTGAAAAAAGGTATCACCTTTTAATTTCTATTCAACATTAACATAGCATATGACATTATGTCAAGCTTATACTAAAATACTATTATGCAAATGATTTGACTCTGTTGCTTTCAAAATGTATTTCTGAGTGGTACGTAAATGTAACGCTGGAAATTTGTTTGAATTTATGAGCATATTGGTTACATTTTTTCAATAACGTTTCTTAAAAGTAAATCAACTGCTACAAAAAAAATTTGCATTATTAAAAATAAATTTTAAAACATACATATTGCAATGATCTTACTGCAGATTTTCCATGAACTACCATAACATCATTTTGTGGAATAGTGAAATTGTAATAATATTTATTTTTATTAATGTATAATGTATTTTTATTAATACTTTAAATATTTAAACATGCCAGAAAAGCTACCAGCATTATTCTACAACAAATATTTCTTTCCTAATCTGTACGGGAAAAAGTACAAAACAATTAAGTGGAGATGAAATAAAATCCGTGAAAAAACTGCGGGTTTTTTTTTTCCCTTCATTTTTGAAAAAACAAAAAAAAAGGGGGGGGGGTTCAAATGCAATTTTCCTTTTGCTGTGCCAAAGTGTTAAATAGAGTATTCTCATATTGTTCGAAGAAAATTATTAATTACCCAGAGTAAAATAAGGCACCAGTTCAACATTTCTAGTTCATTGCCATAATCATCAATCTTTTACCGATATAAGAAACTCGAAAAGACTACGTAGTTAGAATAATTAATCAATCTGTAATTACGACGTTAAGTTAATGCCCAACAATTTGAGCATTATATTTCCTTTTTCATTGGAAATGATTTAGAGCGGCAGGTTCAAAGATGTTCGCGGAAATTCATGACCATATAAGAAGCAATGTCCTTTTTTTGTGTCAAGCAATTTTATTTCTAGTAGTGAAATTAATATTAAATAAATGCTTGCTGAAAAACTCCATCACATAAAATAGCCCTTTTGAAAATTTAAAAATTTATCATAGGTTGTTTTAAATTTCAAGGCCTTTATAGTGTCAAGCAAAAAGAAATACTCGAAATTATCATCTAAAATACAGTGAAAAAAAAAATGTTCCTTTAAATACCCTTTCAAACGAAATTGACGCTAGTTGCTCTTGACTTAAAATTTACTGTATCAAACAAAAAAGGAATAGTTTCAAAAAAGCTTAGTAAGACTTCTTGAAAAAATAAATGTTTTACTGACGTTAAAAAATCGTGCCTGACTTACTCTTACTAGAGACACACCACGTAATACTACCTCATCATAATGCAGATTCAAAGTGTTAGCTTATTTTGTGAGCAAACATGAATTTAAAAATATCGTACAGATCGTTAATGTTTTCTGTTGAATGTGTTTTTAAATCCACAGGATCATACCTGATGCACTGAACAAAAAAAGTTCCCAATAATCGCTTCCCCAATTTGATTTGCATATGTGTACGCTAAATCATTGATATACCTATATTTAGTTTGGGACAAAGGTAAATATTTTATTTATACTAAAGATACTTCAGAAGCATAATTTAAAATGGTATGAAATTTTTCTTTTATTTTGTAACGTTTATCTAAAAGTTATAAATCTGAAAATGTTATTTTTTTTTGTAAAATGTTTAATAAATATATTTTCCATAAATAAACCCAAAAGCCAAAGCTTTCAAACAAAATCCCAAGAAGCCAAGATCTCTATTGAAAACCCAAGACCTAGCATAACTGCTGCTCTCACTAGCCTCCTTTTGTAACCTTCTCTTGCTTCCCGAGATGTTTTTTGCAATTATTGTCTTTGTCTTAATTGTCGCGGTGTGCTAGTCGGAGTAGGCAAAGTGCGAGTGTTTCTCTCGCTAGTTCTGGTGGAACCTTTTTTTTTTTTTTTTTTCGTTTATGTGACATTTTTCTTCAAGCGAGTACCCGCGCGATTTGCCAAGAACTTGTTTTTATTTTGTTTCACATAGAATATCAAATCAGGTGCGTGCCTAAACGGACTTAACCCATTTATTCCCAGTAGCCTAAAAATGGGATGCTTGTTAGTTACTGCATACAAAAGCCTGTAATGGGTATATATTTTTTCTAAAGCTGTTTTTCTCAAGTTAAATAGTCCTTCTTCTTGAGAGAACCAGTTAGAGCCACTATTTGGACATCAGAGTTTATTTATTGACAGCTATTTTCAGACAAATCAGTCAAGCAATGATCCAGCATGGGTAGCCACAGAAAGTTTTTTTTTTTTGCGAACTTATTTTTCATAAAATTAAACTATTTTAAAATGATTTGTTTAAAATTGATCATATATGCCTTCTGTAATGTTACTTTGCCAAAGTAAAGTCAAGTAAGGTCGTATTTTGCTAACATATTTGCAAAATATCCCATAAAAAGGACGTTAAATAACTTAATAAATATGGCACCGGTGAACTATTTTAAGCCTAAAATGTATGTAAACCATTCCAAGTAAAAGTTTTAAGCAGATAAAAATTGAAAAAAAAAATAATAAAAAAAACTTGGGCATAAATGGGTTAAATAAATTGCATATTGTAAGTTTTTGAAGTTAAGGGAAGTTAGTGTGAGAAAAACTTTTACGTGAGAGTTTTAATGTTCAAGTTACTAATGTTAAGACGAACTTTGAAGGGTTAAACATACCACATAGATTTGCAATCAAACGACATACATTGAAGTATCCTTGACCAAACTTCAAAAAAGTTTTAAGTTTCTTAACATGTTTATGTTTTATTTTTATTTTTTCAAATGAGCGAATGAAAAGAGCTATTTTTTAACGCAAACGATCACCGAAACAATAAGGAATAACATTTTTGAAAACAATTGGATAATATTCAGACATAAAACATTAAAATGTAAAAATTAGCTTTGATACTTACGGAAAATTTTCGGCACCAAACTGCTATCCAATTGGTGTTTCTCAGTGTTTTACCTGCAGGAAGCCTTAGTAATAAATCTTTAAACCTATACTCCTTTAGGGGAGTTTTCCTGAAACATGGAAAATAAATGCATGCATTTGACTGGTAATTAAACAAACACATAAATCTGACAGTAAAAATGTTACTTCTTTTAATTCTAAATTGTTAAGTAGAAAATCAAAATAAATAACTGAACTAAAATATTGCCGTGTTTAAAAGCTGAACAAAACGAACTAAAAAATTTTGGGGAAAATAAATAAATGCGTCAAATCTAGGAAACCCCTCCAAAATGAAATAAATTAAATTTAAATAGTGGGTAAAAAGACCGCAATTACCTGAAATTTGAAGGTTATATTCTATATTTTTAAACCTATACTTCAATGAACTAATAAAAAACTAAAACCCTTAGTGAAATAGTAATAATCAACGTTTTATTGCTTGGTTAGGTTGATTATTCCTATGTTACTCTTCAAGCACAGAGAATATTTATTCAAATCTTCCATGCTCAAGTGTTCAGCCGTATATGAAGAAGTGATAAAGAATGGCGGAGGTATATCTCCAGATACATACATATACGTTCATGCAATATTAAGCAGAACATACTTACTTTCATTTTTGATCTGAATTATACCTGTGATTGTAACTTGAATGAATATAAATAATATGGAAAGGTTTTTTACTGAAGATCTGCTTCGCTACTCGCATAGGGGAAGACCGCCTATATTGGACCACTGCTTAAATTGGACCTCGGGCTTAAAATCTAGTACAGAGATCTGTGCTACACTTTAACAGTAGAAGTATAAAGTTTTAGGAATAAAATCAATGTGTATGAAGTTTCACCAGTCTTCGAACTGTTTAGCGTGAATTACGGCTTGATTTGTGTTGAAAACGTGCGAAATCTTATTTTGCGGACTTGTTTCTAGAAGAATAACTCAAAAACTTGAGAATTGAGGTAAAATTCTGTTACAGTATTATAATCTATGTTTATTAAGGATTACATCAATGTATTTACATGCGCGATTGTGATAATTTTTGACAGAACAATGAGCGGAAGAATAAAAAATGGCGTGTTTTCCTTTATTGGACCGAAATAATTTTCCTATATTGGACCGGTGGTCCAATTTAAGAATATGATTTTAAACAAAACTTTTTCATTATCGTAACATAAAATAAGTGACTCGTCTTATTTAATAGCGTAGTTAAACTCATTTTAAGCATACTTTAACACCTATTCACGATATTCATTTAAAAAATTTTATCAAAAACATCTTTATCAAGCAAAAGCTGCAACTTCTTAAAATGTATGTTTTTTTTCTCTTCATCCATTAAGCTGCAGTTTCAGGTTTTTAAGCATAGTTATTAACTTAAATAAAATTTATGCTGGATTACTGAGAGAAAAATATGAAATTCTTTGTTATTTTCGAAACGATTTTAAAAATAAACAATTTATATGCTACTAAAATGTTCGATGTAGATGAAGCCGGTCTTTTCACTGTTCAAAAGCCCCAAAATATATTGACGTATAGAGGTAAACACCAGGTTGGAGCAGTAATGAGTGATGAACGTGGTAGAAACACGCTGGTTATTTGCTGCATGAGTGCAACAGAATTGCAAGCTTCCCATGCTTAATTTCAAAAAATTACGTTCCATGTTCGGACTTATCGTAAAAGCTTCCCTGGTGAGCAATATGTTTGTTCAAAAAAAAAAAAAAAAAAAGAAAGGTAGGATCACAAACGATAATTCACACAATTGATACAACTTTCACCCAAACTGTTAAGCCAAGAAATGTAAAAAGAATATCTTCTCTTAATGGATAGGCACAGCACTTACATAAAGAACATTGATGCAATACGCTTGGCTAACGAGCACGATATAATAATGTTTTCTCTTTAAGCACATCATGCACGTAGATGTGGTCTTTATTCAGTCTCTGTCTACATATTTTAATCGAACATGTGATACATGGATGCGAGAACATTTAATGAGATCCCTTATCTAATATCGTATAGAAGAACTTTTTCAACTCTTATGGGCAAACCGCAATCAAGGCCATGGCAAATGCTGTGAGTTGATTCTACAGAACAGGAGTTTGGCGTGTTAATTGACATGTATTTAATGACACTGACTTGACTGCAGCAGAATTAGAGGCACAAGTAGTCCAGATAAAACTAGTCAAAGTGAACAGGTTACATGTTCGGCTGCCCCGCCATTTCAAATTTTTCTAGGGGGTGGGGCAAGGGTAAAAACACAATACAATTTCACCAGAAAACAACAAAACCCCCTCCTACTTATATGCAAATGGATTGATTTTTCCAATTCAAGAGGGGGGGGGGCAATTGACCCTATCCCTTGCCCCCCGCCCCATCTAAATGACGGACCTGATGCTCGGTGTAACTTGTACACCATGTAGAAGAGCTAGAAACGATTTAAATTATCGTAAATCAGGGTTACTTGGACCCTAGGGGGTTACTTGAGCCCACTACAATAAAATGATAAAATCTAGGTTTGGTACCTACTAGTTGAAGACTTGCACGTAGTTCCTCGTTTCTCCAATAGGTAGAAGCCCTCTGCAGGCTCTAACGCTAGTACCAAACCCAGATTTTATCATTTTACTGTGGGCTCAAGTAGCCCTGTTGTGTTTCCAAGTAACCCTGATTTACAGTAGTAAAAGTTCTGCAGAATCGGCAGATAGTTCTCATCAAAACATGTCAACTCTGATTTTGTAAAGCCAGCTCACATATTACCTTTGCCTAAAAAAATAGAAGGAACAAAAAGGAAGGCTATCTCAGCAATCATTCTAACGGCCGTATAAAAGAGGCATAGAGTAGAAAAAGTCACACAAGAAAAAGCAAGAAACTGCACAAAACAATTGTTATCACAATATTTGTCATAGAGATGAAGTGCAAAACATGATTAAGTGTATGAAATGCCATAGGCGAGTTTATCAACACTGCCTAAGTGAGGCCCAAGCAAAAGAAATTCTATTGCAAATCCTGGAAAAAAGTTGTATTGTTCAAATATAAATTATTCTATGATTTCCTAGTACAGTCCAATTTAGGAAGCGCATGGTTCAATTTAGGCGCACATATTCCTATATTGGACTTTTGCAACTTTTTATAAGATATTTTTTTTTAAAAATAATTTCCATATTTTCAGAAAATATAAGCTCCTAGGGTGGTTCCTGATTAAATTTAGCTTACGATGACCTATTTTGCATTTCTGTTTTGCTTCACATTGAGCGACACAGGCCTCCTGTTCTTAGGGGGTCCAATATAGGCGGTCTTCCCCTACAACATACAATGCTTCCAAGATTTTTCCTTCTCCTTGTTTTTTCTTTCTTTTATTTTCTTTTTAATTCTTGAAACGTGAATATTTTTAACGTACGACTCTTTGGGGAGTTACCACTGAGAAGGAATAAAATATGGAAAGGGTGAAGTTTTCAATTCTTGAGGCAAAGATCTCCCCAAGTCACTTGATGCGATTTAAAGTTAAGTATTGGAAGTAATGGGGACTCTTCCTCGAGTTACAACGTGTCTCTCAGGGCCCTGCTCCACATTGACGTAAAGCAGAAAAATAAAGCAGAAACGTAAAACGGATTAAATGGTATTCCTATAGAAAGTACCCGGATTTTCGGTTTCTGCCTTCGGTTTCGGTCGCGTTTTCTGCTGATGTGGAGCAGGACCCTCAGTCATCGTAGTTCAGCTATGTCACTTGGGATCTTTGCCTCAAGTTTTCTGAGGCCAAGCATTGGATATAATTCCTCCAGTTACTTACAGGGTGCGGCAAAAAAAACTCGGACAAAGTTTGTCACGTCCTGACACCAACACGTTTTACTGTATACAGCTAATTCTTTGTTTAAAAGATTCTATATGTTTTCCTGCATTGAGGAGTGCAGTGTCGATTTTGTACTCATCATTGTTGCTTTATTTGCAGAACGACAGAAAGATGAGTTGCTATTTTTTTACTGTTTCGAGCTGGTAAACGTCAATTCGTTTGCTCAAAATTCCTTGACAAGCTGTTTCCAATGCAATTAACCGCTACAAAGAGCTTGGTCATGACTTACGCCGTCCAGGAAGCGGAAGAAAACGGACCGTGAACACATTTTCCAACCGTAAGCTCATCAAGAAGCGAGTGCAGCGAAATTCGAGGATCTCCATTCAAAAAATCGCTCGTGAGATCGAATCAGCGACCGATTAGTTCGGCGGATAGCTAAGCAAGGACTCAAACTGAAGCCGTACAAGCTCCAAAATGTGCAACTTCTCACTGAAGAGAACAAACGCGTGATACTTCAAACATGTCGCCAGCTCAAACGTCGGGCCGCAGGTGAGCGGTGGAAGCGCATCCTGTTCACAGATGCAAAGCTGTTCAGTTCACTGTCGAACAGACGCATAACTGCCAAAACGGCAGAATCTGGTTCACTGAAGCTCCTGGCACATAGGTCATCGTCAAACACCACCAAAATCCACAATCGGTTATGGTCTTGGGAGGAATTTGCGATAGCAGCAGGACTCCTCTTGTTTTTGTGGATTAAGGGGTCAAAATCAACCAAGAAGTGTATCGCCGCAACATTCTTCAGGTCGTCGTACTTCTATGGGCCCAGCAGCACTTTGGTGATGATGATTGGATGTTCCAGAAGGACTCAGCGCAGGCTCACAGAACAAAAACGACTCAGGACTTGTGCCGGACCCATTTTTCAGACTTCCTCTCCTCTACGGAATGGCCCCCTACTCGCCGGATCTGAATCCTATGGATTACTGTGTGTGGTCCATTTTGGAGGCCAGGGCTTGTGCTAAGCCCCACAAAAGCTTGGAGTCGCTGAAGCAGTCACTTCTTTGAGAATGAGACCGATTGTTGCTGGAAGAGCTGCGGCCCATCGCCGAAAATTTCAAGTTACGTTTAGATCTATGTATCACCGCTGGAGGAAGCCACTTCGAAACCGACTGAGTATATTATTGTAGGAAGTCTATGTTAACATTATTAATTGTTGTTTTGCTAAATTTCTTTTATGTAATAAAATTATCACAATAAATCTTTGTCCGGGTTTTTCTGCCGCACCCTGTATATTTGCTCTAAACAGAGACCGGTATTCTGGTTTTAGATTCAAAAATAAGTAAAACAAATTGTGCAAAAAAAAGTCCAGAAAAAGATTGATTTTAATGTTTTTTTTAATATTTTAGGAGCAGATATTCCCATTAGAGTATCCCTACACTGCAAAAAATGTTGTTTTTACAGTATAATCTCTAGCAGTCGTGGTTCCAATTTAAAACTAAAATGCACAATGATAAACTGTAAAACTAGCAATTTACAGTTTTTTATTGTAAAGTTAGCAAGTTTAGTTTTTCCTGTAAGCTTAGGAATTTTAGTTTATTGTAAAAACAACAGTATAATACTGGTAGCAGATGATCCAGTTTAAAACCGTAAAATTCGCGGTAATAAACTGCAAAATTAGCAATTCTACAGTTTATCACTGTAAAAGTGCTATTTTACAGTGTTTACTATTTTATTGTTTTTACTATAAAATTAGATATTTTCAGTTAATTACTATAAAATGAGCTATATTATACAATAAAAATACCATTCATTTTTTACAGTGTAGTTGCTCATGTTTTTAATATTTTCGCAACTACATTATTTCAGAAGAATGTTAACAGTTAATATAATACTCCCTACTCCTCAAGATAAAAATATTGGCTAAGGAAGGGCCGAAAACTGAAAAAAAAAAGAAAAACTTCGGAAGGAGGGGGCTAGGTCCAAAAAGTAGTGAGTGACAGAAGAAAACGGTGGTCATATTTGAATAAGGAGATAATTTTACGTAAGAATCAACAAGAATATGTTTTTTTTTTTTTTTTAAGTTTTTTTTTTCCTTTCAAGTGTTACCTTCCAAGATGTCAAAGAAAAAATTTTAAGTTTAGAACTGTAATTATAAGATACAATTAAAGGTTAAAACGTTTGACCTTTGTTAAAACTAAAGTATTGATTTGTATCTCCCGACATTTTCAAACGCTAAATAAAAGCTATAATATATTTTCTATAAATTGATATTCAAGAATGTTACTGAGTGCTTTTTGAACGTTGCCTTAAAAGATTCCAGTTACAAAAAAAACCTTTATTACGGCTTGAATGGCCATCTTTCAAACCAATTGTAATTAACCTGAATGTTATTACTATGATACAGCTTGTACTCATAAATCATGTTCGAATACGATTTGAATTTAAATGTACAACCAAAGGTATCCGACAGTAAATAACGTTCAAAAATCGGCCTATACACACAACTGGAGGGGACACGTTCATTTGTGGTTTCATGTTATTTTTTTGTCATTGACATGATTACATGATGACAAGTAATTAATCTGCATTGATTCTTCCCTCGGGATGAAGATTCACAGAAGTGTTTTTGCCGCCGTAAATTTTAACGTAATCAGATCAAAATACAAGCATTCACCAAGCACATTATTATTCCGGGTGAGAATTCAGTCTATTTTCTTGCTTTTTTCTAATCAGAATCCGTTAAGTAACCGCCAGTTCAGTCACGGTTCCAGTTGCAGCAGGAGTACTCAACTTTTTCCAGCACACGCAACTTGTGTGTATGAGTATCATTTGAGTACTCCCAACAAAATACTTTAGTTTTTGGAAAAATGTGTTACATTAGTACAAGTTTAATGGGTAAATTGTTTAAGTTTAATTACTACATGGTAATTTGAATTAAAAGCAAGTGATTTCGTTGAATTGACATTTTTTCAAAGTTTTTAGTAAACATACAAAAAATTAAGAAAGTTAAGAAAATAATTAGAAGCAACGCTGGTCCTTTTTTAAAGTTTATTTATGTTTCAATAATTTATTCATTTTTAATACCGAAGTTCATCGATGTTATGATTCAGCTTGATCTAACAGAGCCACAATTCATTCAAAACATTAAGTTTTTTTTCTACACTAGCTCTTCAAGTAAGTTAAACTCGAAAAGACTTTATTGCGGGAGAAGTTTGCCGTAATCACCAGAATATTTTTAGTTAATGCACTTTCCGCGTATGGATTTGCCATTCTACATATCAGCTTTCTCAAACGATTTCTTTAATTTATACTATGATACAATTAGGTGTATATAGTTACACATTTTCATCAAATAGCAGCAACTTGTACAAAAATAGTATCTCAAAACTGCAAGAAAAAATGCACAAATTTCGTTAAAAAATATACCTAATAGCGTTCTTTTCCAAATAATGATGACTTGCTATTAATTTTCATTTTCGACCGTAGTAGCCTTGCGGTTCCGTTTTCAGATTGAACTCGGACACCACCACCGGGTGGGGGGATGGTGGTCCCTATATTCAGAGATTCACCGGCCCCTGCTCCTGATGCAGGTCCTAGACCTCCTCCTCCTCTCCAGGCGGTGGCGTCCATGTCCTACACACATAAATGCTCCTACCTACACGCAGACACATACGCCAGCATTCTCACACATAAACACGCGTCTTCACAAAAACATACATTTGTGATGGGGAAAATACAGCTTGAATAAAGAGAATTCAGACTGTCAAAATTTAAAGTAATATGTTTTCTTCTTTTGACTTACTATCTTTTTACTTATTAATTTTCTTTTTAATAACAAACGATCATTATTCAAAAAACATACTCACTTTCCTTTCTCATCAGGTATTATGAAGCCAGATGTATCTGGTTTTGAAGAAGAGCCTCCCCAAAAATAGGCATCTGCAAAAATTTGATCAGATATATATCTACTAGTTTAAGCGAAAGTAAGAAAAACATGTTTCATATACTTTTGAATGTAATGAAGTTTTAGCAAAGAAATTCTTACAAACTTCTCAGCTCATTAAAGAAAAAAGCTTTAAAATTGAACTTCTCTAGTTTTTCCCCCGGGTTTCATGGCCTTAAATCTAAAATAGGGTGAGTTCTGGTAAGTGCGTACCCTTTTTTTCAAAGTTCATGTTCTCAAGGATGCTGCTCTGTGGAAAAATCTTGTACACTCACAATTTCTTTTTAGTTTTCTTTCCAGATCCTTTACTAAGATTTTCAAGCATATAATATGTCAAATAAACCATAAGCATAGGTTTTGTGACCTGGTTTATGACACCTATTCTAAGGTACGCACTTTCCCTACCTAGCGGGGTAAGTGCGTCCACCTTAAATTATGTGAATATGAGCAGGGAAAAACTTCTGGCACATATTAAATATGTTAGGTAGTTGCCTTGGGATAACTCCTAATACTAGAGACCAGTACTTGCTTGCATGGATGAAACGCAATCAGTGATATCCCACGTGTCTTGCGAACAACTGCGATTTGAAGATTGAGAGAGTTGTGTCTGTGATTCTTCCTTTGTCCTTTTAATAAGACCAAGTGAGCAAATGTAAGTTGTTTTTATTTAGTAATAATCACTCATAGTTTACATAGTTTATTTTGGTTTAATACATTAATCAGTCTGTGTTTAAGCCAGGGTTCGCACTTACCCCTTCTTAAATGTAAGATGAGATATGTGCGTCCAATAGCTTTGTTGTAAGTGCGTACCCCTGTGATTTTCTTTAATTCTATATTTGTATGGTAGATCGTTAGGTGACCTGAGTGAACAATTCTTTTTTTTTTCTTTTTTTTGAATAAATACGGTTTTAAAATATTTTTCTTATTAGAATCAGCAGCAGTAAGAAAAAACACAAAATAAGGAGCAAAAAGAAAAAAAAATTGATCATGATGTGATACTTGTACTTTTTTTTTCTTGTACATTGAAATAGTTTTTCACAAGGTGTTCTTAATTTTCTTAACTATAATTTATTCATTACTCCACCTTCGTTTTTTGAATCAGTTGGTTCCTTATTTAGTGTTTCACTTAATTTCATTGCTACATTTGTCATTCTGGTTTAAATTAAGTATAGCTTATGATCGCTATTTTCAACGAAAAATTTACTAACTGACATCTAAAAGTCAATATATTTCAGAGGTAATGAATAAAATTGAAATCTTATGCCGCATTCAATGTTAATATAAATACTTGATGGAAATGACGTCGGATTTATAATCGGCTTATAAAAGAGTTAGAAGCAAAATTAAAAGTGAATTACGAGAGTCGGATTTTCCACGTAATGGTACACACTTGCCTCATCATAATGGTGCGCACTTGCTCCGCATATTAGTACGCATATGCCTCATGATAATGGTACGCACTTGCCCCATCATAATGGTACGCACTTACCCCCACCTTACTTTAAAGAAAGGGGAAGTGCGTACCGTCATATAAACAAATTTTAGTTAGAGTATTTGATCAAAATACCCCATGTATTTTATTAGTAGCTATTACTCAAAAGAAACAACTTGCATTTCTTGACTTCAATTGCTTGGTATGACTACAAGAGAAACTGAAACAAAACCTTCTCAATCTTTACTTTAGAGTTTTTTTGAAGACATTTAAGTTGTCTCTGATTGTGTTTCGTCTATTGAATCCAGGCCTGAATTCTACCTATTGAAATTATCATTAGACAGTTATCTAACATAGTCGATGTGTTTCAGAAGCCATTTCAAGACAGTGTTCATATAATTCCCAGTGGACGCACTTACCCCGTGGACGCACTTACCCCGTGGACGCACTTACCAGAACTCACCCTATATATCCTCTGTTATTCAGCATTATTATATGCGTCCAAAAATGAATGTGTATTAATTAAGACGTTTTTCCTCAAGTTACATTTTCTGTTCTTTTTTCGAAAATACATTAGCTTTTTTTAGTGATTATTTAAAATATTCTAAATTTAAACAAATCATAAAGCAACTCGAAAGAATTTGTATTCAGAAATTAATATTTTTTGCATGAATTTTACTGACGGCAAATGTTTAAAATTTTAAAAATTTCTGCATATTTGATAATTTTTAACATTTCAAGTATATAATTTTCTTTATTCATAGCTAATTTCCTCAAAATTTTTAAAACGACGGCTCACTGACTGAAAACATTTTATTTAAAGTTACTCTTAGGAACATGTATTAGATACTTTTTCTAAGTTTTAAAACATCGAAGACTAATTTCGCATTGGTTACTCGAACGTATTAGACTATATAGTTAGCATACGAAAAATGAGCACATAGAAATTAAGCTCACATATTTTTAATCTTTTTTGCATGAATTTTCATTGACGACAAATATTTAGAATTAAAAAAATTCTGCATTTTTGAGACCTTTTAACATTTTAAGTATATGATTTTCTGGACTCCCATAGCTAATTTCTTCTTAATTTTCCAAAGGATAATTTACTGACTGAAAAACTTTTATTTAAAGTTACTCTTAGGACCAAGTATTAGAAACTTGTTCTAAGCTATAAACCATCGAAGACTAATTTCGCGTTAGTTACTCGAACGTATTAGGCTAGCATTTTGCTAGCATACGAAAAATGAGCACATAAAAATTAAACTCACATACTTTTAAAAACAATTTTTGTCATTAATAATTCATGTTTATAAATCATTTTAAAGCAAAAAGCACAGTTAAAAGAGGAAGAAAATTCAAAACGAGAGATATATAAAGCTACAAGTGATCGTAACCTTCTTAATTATGACAAATTGTTTTAGCCTGAAGTAACAAAGATTATGATCCTAATTATTGAGCTACCTAATATATCTCTACCTTACAAAGTAATTGTTATTCTTGGAACGCTTTCAGAACGCAGGACGAGAAGCATGGGGCCAGATTTGGCTATCGATGTAGATGTTCGGATAAGTAATGATGTTTGAGGCTTAATCAATTATTCAAAATGATTGCTTCTAAAACAAGAAACAAATAATATAAGATGATTGCTTCGCTATTAGTTTTAAAAATATTAGTTCATTTTAGTTTAGCACTGGAAATAATAGTTTGAACTTTGTTTCTCATAGTTCTTAAAAACATTAGCTCCGTTATTTTTGTAATTTACTTGTTGATTTTATTTCATACGAATAGACGTATCTGAAGAGTTAACGAAAAAAAGAGAAATAGAGAAAACTGAATATTTTAAAGAACCCTAAATAGAAACTTTAAAACTTAAGAATCTGCAGTGTGCTGATAAAGTTATGCACTTAAATAAAGTTTTACATTCAAAAAATATGAAAAAAGACTATTTAAGATGGACTCTTAAGTCTTTATTTTTTTAAATAATTTCCTCATCACACTTCCGCCCCCCCTATTTTTATTAAAGTTAAAGTGTTTTTACTTTTAAAAAAAGCATAAATACATTTTTTGATGAAAAATGTATTTTGTTTAAATCTGAAGTCATTTTGTTTTTAATTAATTTTCTTTATCAATGCAAACTTTAAAAAAACTGTATTATTTCCTTGATAGCTGAAGTCATCTGGAAAATATTGCTTTTTATGTTATTTTTATCTGTTTTAACATTTTACTGCCAAAAAAATAAACGGAATTTTAAAAAATCTCTTGAAAAGCTTCACTAATAAAATTGCAACATAGTGTAAGTCAGCATTGACTCGTAACGCCCCTACGCATCAAAAAATTAAAAAAGCTGTGCGTTGTAATGATGTTACCAGTTTATTTTTTTATTTATTTTTTATTTTTTTTTCTATTATTAATTAATTATTTATTCTTTTAATTTTTCATTTAGTTAATTTATTTATTTTGCGTGGGGTACCGCCCAATGTCGAGTCATTATACATTTTGAA
>JAXGGA010009147.1:0-52861 GCA_038373865.1 Uloborus plumipes | reverse complement strand
GAAATATTAATTTCAAAATATGTATCTGGAAAATTGGATACGTCATAACTATTTTAATTTTTCACCCACAAGCTTCAAATTTTGTTTGTGAGATGCTCTTAGCCATAGTACTTTGTGTACCAAATAAAAACAATTTTGGTTAACTATTTCATAATTCCGACTGAAGGGGTTAGAATTCGCTCAGTAGCATTTTAGCAAAACTTAGTCAATAATTGAAAATGTATGCGGACTTGATTTTTACCAATATGCTTTATGCACTGGAACCAAAAGTAAAATCATTAATTCTAGAAACAGTTAACGGAAATTAACACATTCACCTTTTTACCTACATGCACATATATAAACAAAAAAAAATGTCTGTTATAGTCAAAAATCTCCATTGAATTCTAAGCCATAAAATGTCAAGAAAGAAAATGTCTTATTTAGGAGCGAAACGTAATCTTGTTACTTGAAATAACAAAAATGACAGAAATAAAAATACGAAACTTATATATTTAAAATTTTTTATTTAAATAATTCCCTAATTTTCTCATCAAATATAAAATTGCTGGAAATAATTAGGTTTTCTATTTTATGTGGTCAATATTCAAACGCAGTTAAGATTTCTATTCAAATAATTAAACAAAAAAAATCTTAAAAGCTTTTGATTTTTTTTTAACCTCAGAAGCAATTATCTATAGAAATAATTCTAAACAAAACCATTTTTTGGAGACAGTTTACCTTTTTTGCTTTTACTGAACCTTTTCCCTTAATACCTATAAAGAATGCACGTTATAAAGTATTTGATTTAATAGGAGGTTATTTCATTGCTTTGTATTTTCTTACTTTACACATTCAGTAGATTGGAATTCATTACCTAACCTATTGATTACCTTTAATCTTGAATACTTATAATTTAATAATGTAGCACAATAATACTTATCTTTTATTAAATAAATGTCAGAAACTTGTAAGCAGCAATAGTAACTAATCAAAGACGTTTTACGTATTGTTTTTTGTTTAAAATTCTTAAAATGAATCTGTATTTACAAATTTCTGCTCTGCTTTAATTTAAAAAGATTTTTCCCTTTTATTATGTAAAATTATATCTGTGATGTTTCCAATATCACTTCAACGTTTTAACAAATCTTAACAAGTCATATATTAAAACTTATACCTAAAATAAAATTCGAAGCACAACACAATCATTTCAAAATGCAAAACGTTGCACGAACTTATTTATAAGAAAAGGACATGCATGAAAATGTAATCTCTCGAACAATTTTTGTTCGAAAAACCTCAGTAGACCATATGTTTTCTTTCCAAATTTGAATCGGTAAATAAGAAACTACAAAATTCACTTACCTCCTGATATTTGATTTTTCCGGTTAAGCAAATAAAAATAAAAACAAAATGTAGACATATAGTTAAGCAATACAAACTTATGCAAACTTACTTTACAAACTACTTATACAAACTACATAGTTGATTTTTATAGTAAAATATTGTTATATATATATATATATATATATATATATATATATATATATATATATATATATATATATATATATATATATATATATATATATATATTGTTTTTTTAATAGTATTTAATTAAAAAATATATATATAGATAAGACGAGGGTAATATGGAGCACCATTCACATTTCTGTAAATTACTGACTTTTGGTTAAAAATCCCCAAATCAACTTACGCACTCACATTCCAGGGTTCCCCATACCTACCACTACATGTAGTTAAAACAGTTGGATGGAAACCTGAAGATTGCTCTGTTTTTTGAACCAGACAAGGAGCTTCAGCAGTCTCAGAGGGATTTGTTTGGAATGGGACTTTGTGATCACTAACATATTTAACGTGCACCAACCACCATTAGTGAACAGAGGGGATCTTCGATCTAGCTGGCATCGAATCCGGGACATTCCGGTTACGAATCCGACGCCTTGCCGATCGAATTGCACATTCTGCATTTGAAAAATAAATCAAAAGCAAGCAAATGCCTGTATAATCATTTTTATACATATTTTTATTCAAAATATATTAGCTTTATATTTAAGAAAAAAGTAAAACCAAATAACAATCGTTTAACAGTATCATCAAAAGGGAAACTGTTTGTACCTTTAAGCTCCCTTCAAGCTGCCCGACACTCCAATGTTATGTGATTCTAAATAGTTCTCATGTCTCCTACCCCTGTCAGAAACTCAAAATTGAAACACCCTGTTATGTTAATGTACACATACCCACATACGATCGTAAAAATCGTTTAGTAAAAACTGAAAATTAATCATACAACAATTTACGAAAAAAACATAAAAGATTGCAAAACCACCATAAGGGAAAGATTTATTACACTTACCTCATTTAACTCCTTTGGAAGGAAAAAGTTACGCATGAAAAAGAAAAAGGAAATTGTCAATTACTTTCAAGTATTTGAAATAAATGCATTTTAAATGCATTAAAATCAAAGTAAAACAGGATAAAATTGAACCTTGTTCTAACCATAATGGGTTGTGTATGAATAAAATCTGCATCAAAACGGGTAATTGATTTGAGGTATAACTTAGATATACCCCCAAAAAATTACGCGCCAAATCTGGCACTCCCTACGGTCTCTTTAGGGTTGCTGTTTCTTATTTTGCCGTTGCCAATTTAGGTTTTTTTCAGCTTTTAGGTTTTTGCTGTTGCCAGATTTGGTATTTTCTTGCATTTGGTACCACTTTTTGAGGTTTTTTTTTTTAAAGTTTTGAAGCAACAATTTTTTTATGGCAACAACAAAACCAGGTATTTTGCTTGGCGAAAAAAAAAGTCGCCAAATTTCTGATTCGAGGGGGTATATCAAAGTAATTCCCGATTTGAAAGTGGCTATGCATACTGTTCGGTTATTATTAACTGTAATCAAGTAAGTAAAATACACCACCGTGAAAGCTGTACTGTCTGTCTTTAATAATTTGACCTCGGAACCATTCTGCTTAAAAAATTACATTTTTTCAAGTATGGGGAATTCACAAATGCGATTTTCTTCGCGATAACAATTATTGGCGTTTAACAATCAAATAATTTTCTCCTTTTTTAACTGAAACAAACATTAGGTCATCCTATGCCAAGCAGTTACCAGGGCCACACTTTAAGTTAGTAATACAATGGGGAATGAGCTGTTAAAAGGGGGGGGCTGTTGTAAGTGGGATTTTGTTTCCAAAAATAAGATTAATTCATACATGACGCAACATCAAAGAATGAATTAATTAATCCATGGAAATGTTTATAAAAACAGCGCCTCCTAATTAATCAAAAGTCAATTTTTTAGAAATATAACAACAACGCCAAAACAGGGGAATATATTTGGTCTTATGTTGCTGTTTCCAGTCCGGGAAAAAATTTAACTATATAAAATCATTTTACACAATAAAAATATAAAAAAAGTTTTATAACAGATTTCATGAAAATCTACGCTTAATCTCCATATATTATTTCTCTAAGGCGAATCCTATACCCGGTCGAAACTCGCTCATTTCTTTATCGAATTGCATGAAAATTTATGATTTTGAAGCTTATCCCGCGGGCTATTGACGAAAATTAGACCCACCCTCTAAAAAGTGTCGGTTCGTTTTTTATTCGAACTTCAATTTTTGGGCACAAAATTGACTCTATCTAGCGAAATAATTGTCGTATCGTCTCCATTTTGATTTCATTCGAAAGATTAAAAAAAATGCGTTCTTTAGAACGTTTCTCCGCTAGCGCCGCGTAAGGAGAATCTCGAAAATCCACGTTTAAGCGACTTATAAGCGATTGAAGTTTGAAAAAGTTAAATTTTTTGCTCAACTGTTAAAATCGTTACATTGTTGCTCAAATCAATTTTAAATGCGACATTTCAAGCCAAGGCTTAGCTAGGTGAACCTTAATTGTAACTTTTATTGTTTCAAAATACTATGGTAGTTTTGCGATAACGTTAGTATTTAGTTTAGTAGTAGCCTTGGGTATTTGATTTTAATATAGGGTATCACTTTTATAGTAGTTATAAAAGTGAACGTGTCTTTGATCTCTTTGAAAAGTTGTCAGAACGACGGCAGTAGATGGCGATGTTGTGCAAATTAAGCCAATAAAAATTGTCGTATTAAATTTTAAGTTTAGAGTTTTTTTTTTTTTTTTTTTTTTTTTTTTTGCGGAATTCCGCACGGGTCACCTAGTATGTAATGGTTAGGAAGATTAAAAAATATACATTAAAATCGATAGCGTTATACACATTTAAATACGCTTCGTATTTTAAACACCGACAGCTAATATTCAGGCAAATTAGGCCGGAGGAGATTTCAGGACTGTCCTGACAAATGAAAAATATGCTTGCTTATTTACGCTTGCAGGTGAACTGTACTATTGACTGAATTTTTATACGATCGACAAGGCTTAACTTACCATTATAAACCATAACTCATGTCAAAAGATTAAAAACCGAGGTTTATCAGCTCTCTTGATTAATATTTATATTGCCCCGCATACAAACCTAAAATACGGTGATTTTTTTCTTAATCAAAGTGCCGTAAGTAAGAAATAATCTCATTTCAGAAAACGCTGCAGAGTGTGTAAGCACTTTTTAAGAAGGATAGAATCATAATGAGTTTTGAAAAGGAATTAAATACTGCAGCGCTGAAGCATATGAAATTCAAAATTTGAGAGTAGGATTAACCGCTTAACTCTTCCCTATTTTTTTGGTTGTATCGCATAAAAAAATAAGAAGATTTGGACAAATAATCTTGTGTTCAAATCAGATCTATAACCTTGGGGCTCTTGTCAAAACAACTTTGGTATTATAAATATTAATCTATGTTTTTTAAATCATACCTTTTTTTACTTAGTTCAACTTTATATTACCGCGAAACTGAACCGCAAATAAAATTAGTGACTAAGAATATGTATGCACTTAAGTAAAACTTTTAAACAAATACAATTATTAAAAGCTTTCGTTTAATCCCCGCTACTTGACTCAAGTACTTAGTTGGTAATATTAGTAAACACAATGTTTGGTAGGTACAACTTACGCAGAAATAATTTTTTAGCGGACTAAGTTTATATAGGCTTGATATTAAAGATAATAAAAATATTTTCCGCAACATATCTTGAAGACTGAAGTAAGTAAATTGTATGAGGAAGTAAGTATCAAAGAAATGCAATTGAGCTTTTTAAGGTTTTGAATAAATCGCATACTAAGTTCAAACCTTATTTAAGGCTTCGTTCAAAAGTTTTTCCAAATCATCCTAAATCCACCATTTCTGCCTCATAACAGATGAAAGTTACCCCTCCATCACTTTTACTTGTGATCAACATACTTCAAGTGAGGTCTTACCAAACGTCTGTATAAAATCTTTTATACATATCGTTGCAAAAGAATGGAACACTGGGTCTTCTCCGATTTCTTTCGAATTATAGACAAAGTTATAAAGAGGCACATGGGAAGACAAATATGGCTAAAAGCTACCCTAAATGAATATTTCTCTTTTTCTGGAAAAGGTGTTAGCCGATTATGAAAATGAGATTAAATTCTAAGCAAGATCGAATTGCAAACTAAAATGAATTTTTCTGGTTTTTAGTTTTTTCTTAAATGATTTGCTCTTGAAACACGTTAAGATGATTTATGCACTTTTTGAGAAATGATGGATAACCATTTTGCTACAAACCGATCATCCTAGTTCAGTTTAAGTTCACAAGTTAAACTTTTCTGAATTATTAATATAGTCCCTAGCCTACGGTTATCAATCATTTTATACGATTGTCTTACGGACTCTTTTAAAAGTTATCATTCTTCTCCGCTTGATTATACACAGTAATAGAGATGTCTAAAGTTGAGTTTTAAATGTATTTGAAATTCTTACAAACCTCTCCCTTAAATTACCCTTCTTGTTCATTATTTTACTAAAAATACTATATTTACAGTCATCCAGAGTAATTCTGGGGTTAGGCGGTAAATTTTGTGCTATTGGAATGTTTTTAGTGTTGCATTCGACTTAGAGTGTTTAATTGAAACATTCTAATTCCTAGGGCTGCACTTTCGCAGAAGGTTATAAAAACTTTTCTTTTTTCTTTGTTTACAAAAAAAGGGGGGTGGGTGTCAAAATAAGAAGAAGCAGAAGAAACTGTTGTTTCCAGCTGATTGCGTCCTTTATTAATTCCGAAGTTACTGCTCGGGAGCTATTTTTGAAATTGTTGAAATTGCTCTTCCTACATTGTAATATCATGTGCAATATTGTAAAAGTTAGAAATCACGTTAAGTTTCAAAGTACAAAAGGAAAGTTTTTAGATAGTAAAAAAGTTTACTATGTTGCTTTTAACTTACGCTAAATTAATTAAAATAATTAATTTTGCATCCAAGTTCTGACAAGAAAGTTACCCTGGATGGAGGGATAGCTTTGAAACAGACACATAATTTATTTTAAATGAATTTAATATTTTCAGCTTTTAGTTTTGCATAATTGTGCAATAGTTTTGTAGTGTTTCCTACATTTTATACCAATAAATGAGCTAAAAATATCAAAATACGAAAGGGACACCTTCAAACAGCACTTACTGCCGAAAGCTACTCCGAATGACTTAACTCAAATTGTCCGCACTAGTTTCCTTCTCTGCTACAGCTACACGGATTGATGGAGTGTCAAGCACGTTAATTCCCTCCACATCATGTCATATGATAACTATATATCACGTCGTGCTTTTAGAACTCACCACTCTAGGTGAGTAAACGCTGCTGGGGATTTGAGAGGGCTGCTCCGCACTTAAATGCTGAGTCAGATCGAAACCAGAAAACTTCAACCAGGAAACTGAATGATGGAATAAGAAGGTATGCTGTCAGAGCAACGGCTTCTTCTCGTTAGTCAAATCAATGTTTAAAGGAGCTAACTTTTAACTAGGGTTTTGCTAAACACAAGTTCTTTATGAAATGAAATCATGTTTGACTGGATTATATCTTAAAAATCTCTGAATTTAATCAATTTAGTTTATAGTATTTGTTGGATGTGCCCTGTAACATCAATTTCATACCTATACATTTTCATTAAAAAAAATACTTGCTTGCATCCACCAATAATAATATTAGTTATTAATAATAAAGAGATTGAAAATTAATATGTTGCTCAATATTAAAAACTCACTTATATGATTCTTTTCAATGCCAAAAAACATTTTTTAATTATACAAAGTGGATCCTTCACTTGAAAGATTTTTCTAAAAACTTCAATCCGCTTTAACTTTTGTGAATTTAAAACATAATTATAATTGATACAAAATCTATAAATTATTTGACAAGAGTTTGATTGCATTGAATTTGAAAAAATTTTCTCTCTTCATATTTATGAGGTTTCCCAACTTCACATTTGTGATTTTTTGAAGTATTTTAAACTACAAAGAAATACAGTATTAGCTACACCATGAAATGCATAGACATTTCTCATAAAATAGAACAAATGCCGTAAAATAATTATTTGTAACAAAACGGAAATTTTGAGTGAGATTTCACAAAAAAGGTGTAAACAGTTGCAACACCAGCATTGGTTGAACTGCTAATTTAAAAACAAGTTACTAAAATTAGCAATGTTTTTCTTAAAGTTTAGTTAATTGTACAATTGGAAAAAGGTCGAAACAATTTACTGTTCTTGTATTTTTAAATATCAAAAATCAAAGTTTAATCGAAAAATATACCTAAGCATTGTAAAAAAATTAAAGTGACGTCGTATTGATGATTTATCCATAAACAAATGGCTAAGTTTTAATTTGGCAAAAAGTTATGTCATTATGCTTTATATACATGTTTTTGTTCAAGATTGTTTTAAAAATTACATAGCAGGCACAGTTGAAATTAAGTAATCATTTATAATGAAAAGCTAATAATGACCTCAAATAGATGCCCTTTCACCTGTGAACTATCAAACCTTTGCAAAAGTCACCGTTTCAGGCTTTACACGCTATTGACATACTTCCCGGGTTAAGTTGACAAAACCAATTTTAAAGCCAAAGAATTACATTACTTTAAATCACAACTTCGATTTGGTGCATGTGCGTACTTTAATAGTCGTCATAAGAAGAAAGATAGTCTTTTGTGTATGCCAGGAGTTGGCAAAGTGGTTGTTGTAAAAAGAGGCAACGGGTGCCGTTAAGTGACCACGGTATCACTATATGTTCTTAGGATTTGAACCAAAGTTTCGATGGAAAATACTAGTTCTTTAAAGGAGATTCTGATTACGAACTGTTTGGGAACCCCTAGTACAGGTCCGTAACTAGATTTTATTTCGGGAAGAGTTTTACTGAACACGTTTCTCGAGAGATTTGTTGGATCAATCAAGTTTGATTGAATTTCTATGTTACATTGATTTTTGTGGAATTAGGCTATTTAAATGATAGGGTGCTGCTTTAAATGCATTAAAATGAGAAACTTTAATAAAGGATGGTGTATTAAATGAAGGGAAAAAATCGATGTCTGCACTGTAGGATTTTCTTATACTCTTATAAAAATAATCGATTTTCTTTTTAACAACTAAAAAAATAGATGCGTGTACTCATTAACGTGTACTCATTCAAAAGAATACCTCTTAAATCACATTTTATGGTTCCAATTAAATGTTTTAAAAGTACAGGGTGACAAGAAATAACTTGGACACACATCGTACGGTATAACTTTGTTGCTACTGAAAATAATGCGACGAAACTTCAAAATAAGTATTAATACATTATTTTGTCTAATAAATTTAAACGTTTTCAAATTGGCTACCGTTAGTTATAATACAGAGCTTTAGACGTGTCACAAAATTTTCGGCTACGGGCCGCAACTAACTCATTAATATTTTATCCCTTTCTTTCCCGAAGAATGGTTGTAGAGATGCCAAAGTTTTATCAGGTTAAGTATACACTAGGGTGTATCGAAAAAAACTTTTTTTCGAAATTCAATTTACTAAGTTGATAAAAAGTTGCCCCTACCTACCCACATATTCCACAAAAAATTTCAGTCTAATCAGAAATTGTTTAGGCGTTCCGCACGAGGCCTAAAGTTTGTGAATTTCCTCAAAAATGTTAGTTTTTTCTAAATTTTTTTAAATATTAAGAATAGATATTAAAAATAATTCAAATTGCGAAATGTACACAGCAAAGTCAGAGGACAAAATTGAGTTTGAAAAAAAGTATATTAAACAACATTTAGATCTCCCACATTCATTCTAAATTTATGTAATTTTTACCAAAACTAGCATTTTATAAGGCCATGCGGCTTGGTTAGAAACTTGTTTATGAATGTGGAATCTAACTGAATTAACACTTGAAATGGGAATCATGTGTGATTTATATGAAGTAAAAAGTAAAATAATATAAACTATAAACAGAATTTAAGCCCCCTATCACACACAGTGCCAGTGTTCTATCGGGGCCCCCGTCATGGTAAACGAAATACAGCTTCGCTAGCGCAGCTGCTATAGGATTGTATAGAACACATATCTTTGGTTGAGGAAACAGACTCTAAATATTTCGGACATGGTGCTCCAGTAAATGGCTCAGGGAAAGAAATTGTAGCTTTAGTTTCACGATTTATGGGGAAAAAAAGGTTTTATTGATAAAGAACATGAAAGCTATCGGTTGTGATGGCACATCAGTTAACACTGGAAAATCAAATGGTGCTATTTGACTTCCAGTAAACTCTTTAGTACCCTCACTACAAGCCGTGGTATGTTTCCTTCATTTAATGAATTACCACTTAGAAAGTTAACGGTGGCTCTTGATAGGCCGACTACTGGACAAAATTCTTTTAGTTGACCTATTGGAGAATTCTTGCAATAGTGCTAAGATCTACCAGTCATGAACTTTAAGATAATAGAACGCGTTTTACCAGAAGTTGATGTCAAAGAATTGAGTCAAAAATACTTATGGGATGTGTCTAAAGCTGTAATGTCTGTCAAATGTTCTCAAAATTTAGCAGAAAGGAACCCTGCAAGCTTTTCCCATGCAAGATGGCTTCATTACAATGTGGAATGGAGAACAATCTGGAGATTTGTATCCAAATGCTTGCTGCAATCTATGATTTAAAACAAAATGCTTAGATGCATGAATAATTTTATGCTGAAATTCGATTGTGAAAAAGTAGAGAGCATAAACTTTTATTATAAATTCTGCTAGTTTATTTAACTCTGAACTTGGATTACTAGTTGCGATGTGTAGCCTCAAAACTGTTTGCCATCATGAGCCATCTTGCATGAGCAAAGCTTGCAGGGTTCCATTCTGCTGAATTTTGAGAGCATTTGCCGGACATTACAGCTTTAGACACAGCCCATAAGTATTTTTGACTCAATTCTTTGACATCAACTTCTGGTAGAACGCGTTCTATTATCTTAAAGTTCATGACTGGTAGATCTTAGCAATATTGCAAGAATTCTCTAATAGGTCAACTAAAAGAATGTTGTCCAGTAGTCGGTCTATTAAGAGCCACCGTTATCTTTCTGAGTGGTAATTCATTAAATGAAGAAAACATACCACGGCTTGTAGTGAGGGTTCTGAAGACTTTTCTGGAAGTCTAATAGCACCATTTGATTTTCCAGTGTTAACTGATGTGCCATCACAACCGATAGCTTTTATGTTCTTTATCAATAAAACTTTTTTTTCTCCATAAATCATGAAACTGAAGCTACGATTTCTTTCCCTAGGCCATTTACTGGAGCACCATGTCCGAAATATTTAGAGTCTGTTTCCTCAACCAAAGATATGTGTTCTTCTATACAATCTTACAGCAGCTACGCTAGCGGAACTGTATTTTGTTTACCATCACGGGGGCCCCGATAGAACGCGGGCACTGTGTGACGAGTGGCTTAGATTTTGTTTATAGTTTATATTATTTTACTTTTTACTCCACATAAATCACAGACGATTCCCAGTTTTAAGTGTTAATTCAGTTAGATTCCACATTCATAAACAAGTTTCTAACTAAGCCGCATGGCCTTATAAAATGCTAGTTTTGGTGAAAATTACGTACCGTAAAATGGGGTTAATCGGAACACTTTTCAGCTTTGATTGCAAAAAAAGCAGTTAAAAGATTTTTTTCAAGTTTGATTTTCTGGATAAAAACTTCGGTCTTGCTTTGCTTTTGATATTCCAAGCAAAGAAAAAACATTTTGAGCAGTTATTATTGAAATATATAGGAAATTATGGGTGTTCCGAATCACCCCGCTGATAGGGGTCAATCGGAACACATGTTAAAATTTTTATTTTTTTCCATTTAACCTGTAATAGGTCTCACAAACATGAGTAATGTTGATGGGGGAGATAAAGAATAGATAATTACTGTCAAATAAAAGTATAATTTCAATACCAGTAAACGTTTATAATTTGTCAAAAATCAAAATAATTTTGAACTTATAAAAAATGAAAAGTAATTTTAAGAAATGCTTTTGAATTGAAATACAAAGATTTAACATGAATGGAAGTCACTCATGTCGTGCACAAATATGTACTTGTCCTTAAAACTAGCAATTGTGACTTGGTTTAAGTTTTTTCATAGCATCTTCTGGGATGAACTCTGCCTTTTCTTTAGTTTCTTGAAATCTCTGGGTTTCGGGGATTGTCCTGAAATATTTTAACGCTTATTCATGACTGTCTGTGTACTGCCTTTTGCTATATAAAGTCTATATGACTTTCCCCAGCGTATTTTAAGTAAAAAGAAGTCTCCTGGAGAAAAAATCTTTTGAAATCTGCTACTTTTTGTTATTCTAAGATCTAGTTGCTCACGAGTAGGGATAAACAGTAATAAATCCTTGTCCTTGTCTTGATTAGAAGAATTGGGGTTAGAATCTTGATTTTTTAAACACTTTCCTTCAAATAAGTTTGAATTGGAACAACTAAATTAAGTGTTCTGATTCACCCCGCAAATTTTTTTCCGATGTCATTTTTCAGGAATCTTCAGTTTTATGACACAATTTATAAAAAATGTAAATTCTAATGTGGTATTCTGTTGTTCAGATACATGTATAATTGAAACATACCACTCTTAATTTATAAATATAAGAAGATTTGTTCTTGCATATGAAGTTTTGCAGGGTATGAAAATGTGAATTTTTCTAGCATTCCACGTGTAGCCCTCCTTAGAAGCCAGCAGCGTTGCCAGAGTGACAAAAGTAATTTTTTCCTACTTCCTATGATCTTATCTTTCTATAAAAAAAATTAATGGCGAAAAATACCCAATAGTATATTTATGAAGAATTTCTTTGTACGATCGGGAAGTTTTGTTCCGATTGACCTCGCTGTTCCTATACACCCCATTTTACGGTAAGTTTAGAATAAATGTGGGAGATCTAAATGTTGTTTCATATACTTTTTTTTCAAACCCAATTTTTTATTCAGACTTTGCTGTGTACATTTTGCAACTTGATTTATTTTTTACATTTATTCTTAATATTTAAAAAAAATGAGAAAAAAACTAATATTTTTGAAGAAATTCACAAACTTCAGTCCTCGTGCGGAACACCTAAACAATTTCTGATTAGACCGAAATTTTTTGTGGAATATGTGGGTAGGTAGGGGCAACTTTTTATCAACTTAGTAAATTGAATTTCAAAAAAAAAATTTTTTCGATACACCCTAGTATACACCTATGTTTCCAAGATGGACCAAACAGAATAATACATTGGGTTAAAATCTGAGGAATACGGGGGGCCATTCTTCAGCTCCAATGAAGTTTGGAAAATGTGTCTTGTATCAATCTTGAGTGTCTTTTGTGAAAAATCCTGTTGGAAGGTCCATCTTTGGTTTTCAAAGAACTTTTGCGAACAAGGTGAGACAACATCATCCAAAATGAGTTTGCGGTATGTTTGCTGATTATTTTTTATCCCTTGATCAACAAAAACAAGTGGTGCTTCCCCACTAGCACATGTCCCACCCAAATCCATTGCAGATAGGGGTAGTTGACGCCGCCAACAATTAAAAAAGTTCCAGGTGCTTCTGCTGACAAAAACTCTATCATTATGGCTATTTTGAGTTTGTTCAATTGAGAACAGTTTTTCATTTGTGAAGAGCAATGTTTTCCATCGATCATCTGCGGCCCGCTTAACAGTTCTTTCCTCTTTTGAAGTCTTGTGCGTTTGTTCTTTGCTGCTAGCTTTTAAGTCTCTTTAATTTTGTAAGGGAGAAGACCAGGGGCACTACGGTCAAGCTTCCTAGAAGATACTCACTGTAGAGAAAACCGGTTTCTACCCCAGCGTGACGTCACATCTGGAGAGCCACAATTTCGCACTACGTTGTAACATACGTTTAAGTCTCCCTTCCTAGATTGACTGCCGAGCATTTCTCCCCCGCCCGAAACCGAGGGAGAACGCGTAATAGGTAGAGAGAAGTTCGTTTGTTTACTATCAAGATGGCTGAAAAAGTTATGCTCGCGATTTGTCAGGATGAAGATGATGAATTCGAAAGAGGTCCTCGCCGGTGGACTTAAATTGTATTCTATTTTCAGCGGGAAGAGCGGGATTTTTGTTTCATTTTAATCGGATAACGGCTTTTAAATATTTTTTTCGTCTTCGGAAAGGGGGTGGGAATTGTATTTTTGCAGCTATTATTTAGTATTTTACTTGACATATTTTTTTTTTCCTGGAAAAGGGGGTTATGATTTGTTGAAATTAATTATACATTTCGTTTCTTTTCCCTCGAGAGTGATGGATCCCATTTTCGAATTTAAATGCATATTTATTTTACGTTTTCAAGCGGGGGGGGGGGACGTTTCCACTTGTATTGTGCATGAAATGAAAATTTTTTTTCCCGGAGAGAGGGTTTTCCGTATCGTTGTATTTACATATGTATTTTGTTTAAAATACATATCTTATTCTGTTTTCCGCTGCGGGGGGGGGGGGGGAGGGGGGTACTTACATTTTTGGATTTATAAGGTTTATTTAAAGTATTTCTGTTGCCCCCCCCCAGGAGAGTTTGAACCAGTGGTTGGAAAAACTACATATTTTTCGTAGCGAACTACAACTACAACTACTTTCTTATAAATGTAGTTAACTACAGCTACAACTACTTTTTTTTAAGTGTAGCGAGCTACACTACTTTTGAAATGTAGTTGCTACTTCGCTACTTTTTAAAAAATAAATAGATAACAAGAATACACCGTTTGAGGATCGACCGAAAAAAATCGAAAAGTGGTTTAGATTAAAAAATTACCTCATTCGAATATGAAATAGAAATAGGAATTGTCTTTGAATTTATTTGTTACTTTTCCTTTTTGTTCCTTTTTTTTGCTAAAATTTGTGCTTTTTAATTTTTTTTTACAATTTTTACAAATATTCGCCAAAAGAAAAACCTTGTTTTTTTCCTTTGTTCTCTTTTGTTTTAATTTTTTTTATTTATTTATTTATTTTTTTAATTTAAAAGTAGTTTTCAGAAATCGCGACAAACTACTATTTTTTTGTATTGCGCATCTCACTACTCTACTGTTTTTTAAAAGTAGTGTGCTACACTACAAACTACTAAAAAATGTAGCTACTACAGTAGTTTCGCTACTTGTAGCGCGCTACATCCGACCACTGGTTTGAACTTCATTTCAATTGCAGTGAATATTTAGTTAGATGCTTTTTTCTAGAGTCCTATATGAATACGTAGTATTCAGAGTACGGACAACAGGGTATCACTTTTCTATTGGTGGATGCATTGTTGAGTCCGCCGCAGGCTATGTCGCTTTTTCTCTCGCAGCTTTAACATGGAGCGGCCGATAGTAGTGTAAAAAAACATTTTTTTCGGATAATTAAAGGCGAGTAAAACTTTTTTAATGCTTATATTACTATTCTATAATGTCTAAGCTATACGTATGTAGCTTTACTTTAGAGATTTTACTGGTATTTTTTTAATTATAACGTAGTTAAAATAGAAACATGCTTCCCGGTGTGTTATTTACCATTCTAATACATCATTTTGGTATATTATTCTTACTATTTCTCTTTAAACCGATAGTTACGATGATAAACTTATTGAAAAACATTACTTTGAGCTAAGGGAAAGTTTAAATTGTGTGAAATTAATTTATTTTCACGAACGCTCTTGTCTTTGCTTTGGCGCGGTCTGTTCATGCTTGGCGACGAGTGGAAATCGGGAAGTAAGCGAGCATAAACATATTGTGATGTGTGTTCTAAACGTTGTTGCGGTTTTTTTTTTCTTGTTCTAATGAATGCCAGCTGATTCTGAAACCCAATTCAAGTAAGAATTTCAGTACGATTATTACTTTTCCTGTTTACTTGATTGATCAAAATGAATATTTAACCAATTTTAATGTCCCTGAGCGACGAATTGTCCAAGTTGAATTTTTTCTATGCAACATACAAGTACTTGGTGTCGGATTGTTTTTTATTTTCTTTTGAAAATATGTGTGGATGAAAGCACATTCTTTTGAAATTGCAGAATTATCAATGTTTGCTTCTGTGTGCTTTATCAAAAATTCCAATGGTGAAACTAGCATTGACCACATGAATTTACTGTAGCATTTGCGTTTGATAAGAAACACATCGCTTTGCTTAAAATTCAGATTTCATTTTTCTATTTCAAAAAATAAGAATTTGCATCAAAACCTGTGACAATTTATGTTTCAGTGTGAGAATTAGTATTTTTCTTGTTTATTTCATAGGCAGAAATGTATTTATTCATCAATTTGAATGTTCCTAGAAACTATAAAACTCCAAAAGTCTCTTCATACAATGAATTTTAAGAAAAATGATGTCATGTTAAGGATTTAGCAAAATTGGTGAACAGCGAAAAATATTTATATGAATTTTTAATGCTTGCTACTTTGTTTTGAAGACACTTCATAGTTTGAAATGTTTAAAACTTTATATTTGTAAAATCATTGAAAACTTGAGTTTTTATGAGAGAATCTATTTTTTATTTAAAATAACTATGAGCTTAGGTAAAACGCATTTTATCCCATAGCAGTGATTTCCAAAGTCTAGCCCGCCATGTTGCGAGCAAAATACAATTGGTTCATTTAACTATTTTTTCTAATATGTTTATGCATTTGTTTGTTTGCTTTTTCTGTATAATTATTTATTCATGTTCTGTATATTTTTAGAGCTTTAGTATTCATTACACAACATTATTATTGTGAGCTATGAAAATAAAAATATATTCAAAACTCAATTAGGAATCAAAATGCTATCACCTTACTTCTACAATCTTCTGTTTATATATGAATCCGAAAGGCCAATTTCGCATTCGATTTTAGAAATAAATGTCATACATAACATACCACAATATAATATGCCATATAAAATATTATTTTAAGCTTAGAGATGTGTGTTAAAATCAAAGTTCTTGGAAGTTTTACTGACGTTTTTAATTAAAATATTGTTACTCGTCCTTCAATTTAATTATTTTTTACGTTTTAGCAGTGTAGCACCACGGACCCCCTGGCATAGACTCAAGGACCCCTGGGGTCAGCAGACTCATATTATGGGAAACTCTGCCCCAGGGTATTGAAATAAATATTCGAAAGAGTAAAGGTATGTACAAACTTGCATTGTTGTAAGCTGCCGCATTTATATACTTAATACTATGCTTTTTTTTTTTTTTTTTGTAAACATTCTGATTTGCAGAAGTAGGAGTTGAATATTTTTAATTTCCTGCAAAGAATTTCTTGCTCTTTTATTGATTGTTGAACTTTTAAAGTGTGCACAGCACAATGATTCCATTATTTATTACATTATAGGATGAAATGTAGTTTTTCAGAAAATGATCTCTCAATAAATACAGAAAAATACTGATAATTTATTTTTAGAGTGGCATAAAGATGATTGAAATAAAATTTTGTTGCCCTTAAAAATTTCATCCTGGGCAGATCCTAATTACTCCACAGGCGGCTAGTGCATCAAAAAAGTGGGGGTAGGGGGGGGGTAAAAATGAGGAAGGGGGCCAGCATCTTTATTACTGCCTTTTTCTATTGCAACTATTCGACTACATTATTGATTTTTAATTTTTTCTGAATAAATGATCTCTAAAATATGACAAATACAGACACAAAAGTCAAGATGGATGACCACCGTTGACTCCATTTGTACGAAATGACATGAAAAAAAAGACTATTTTTGGAATAATCAGCTTTAATTTTCGTGGAATAAATCAATCGACTGAGCAAAAAATTCTTTTTTCAACTGATTATTACTTAATAACTCTAAGAAGTGAGGGGGCAAGGTCTCTTTACTTTTGGAAGTGAGGGGGCAGTGGCCCCCCTGTGCGAGTGCGAGCCGCCTATGGATTACTCAATAAGCCAATTAGGCCATGGCCTATGGCCACAACAATTTAGGGGCCTCCAAATATCTAAAATTGTGCTATTCATTGACTAAAAATTTTTTATTCCACACGTAAGAATTGTAAAGCTTGAGTATAGGGGCCCAAAGAAGAATTTGGCCTCAGGCCTCGTGATGTCTTAATCCAACCCTGACCCTAAAATATTTCCTGTGCCCTGTTTTCCTTTAAGAAAAAACGAGGCACATTAAATATTTTTATGTGCCTTTAATGCTTGCTGGTAGTTTTAATGGAATTTAGAGGAGAGAAACCATTTAGTATGATTTTCCATCAAATATTGTTTAGTTTATGTATGTAAAATCATTATGAAAATGAATTTTATTGTTAAATTATTTATGCATAGGCTATTAGCATGGAAATCCCATCTCGGTGAACAACACAACATCTATTGCCATGGTTTGCTGGATGTACATCAAGGACTAATCGTGACGACACAGATTGCATAGTGTAACTTGATTCGTGTAACTTAAGCTACAGATTCGGTACTGGGCCCATGCCCCATGCTTTTATCTGAATCAAAAGTATAAGCTTGCCTCAAAAAATTATAGCCGCACTATCCTGTCTTAGTACTCTGTATTTTATTTTAATAGCTCATGAAGAAATTGGTTTGAGTGTTTTTTTGATTGCATGAAAATGTAGAAAATTCTGAAAATTAAATAAAGTTTAGGCATACTTAAAGCAAAAAATGACGACTTGTCATCCTAAAGCCCATACTTCCGTTGCATTGAAAAGAGGGTTTCTTGAAACTCGAAACAAGTATCTGAAGTTATTTGTAAATTTTGTGCAATAAAGTGTTGATCAATCTTACTTTAATAAAGATTTTTAATGTTGTAACATTTGTGCCAGTGAACTGAATACTCTACGTATTGCACAAATAAATTTTCTTCATACTAAATTGTTTTAGAAATATCTGTTAATATAAGTTATAAACATTTTTTCCAACAAAAATTGAATTTATCTAAAAGTCCTGTATTGGTGCTCTGAATGGTTTTGACTTAGTCTACTAAACTTTTATCCAGTATTGTTTTGATGTGTAAACATTGTTGAAAATTTTTGTATGATGTATAATGCAGAGAAATAAATATAAAATAATAGATACAGTTCTTTGTCATTCCTATGTGTTCAAAATTTGTAATACCTTAAATTGCACACCCCCCCCCCCCAACACTTAATTAATTGCTGAATATTTTTACGTGCATCTGATTAAAAATGAAAATTACCACTTCTTAAAATAATTTCAGTTCTCAACTTTATACAAATTGATCTTTGAACCATAAGTGCCCGCTGAGTGAATGAAATGCCTAGGGGAGGGGGAGAAAGGTTACCTTGTTTAAACCTTCTATATGCTTCTGAAACAGTAGTTTCCTCTTAATGTGATCACGGTTTATTTTTTTCATACTCACTTGGTCTTGAGTTTATTCATTTGTATGAATGTCAAAATTATCACATTGCTTAATGTTATCAGGTTTCTAAAATAGAATTTTTTTTTTTTTTAATGACCAGACAACACTTTCGTCTGTTAGATTTTTTTTACAAAAAATCTGTATTATATCTTACATTTTGAGAGTTTTTGAGTCTGGGGAAAACTGATCAAAGTATCACTGCAACTTCTACGTTAATCAAAAACTTACTAGATATTTACACAAAAACAAACTGATATTGGAGCCTTGTAGTTGATTCACATGAATTAAATTTACAAAATTGTAACAAGATAATATTATGACAGTATTACACACATGAAAATAAGATAAGAGTTTATTCGTTCTATTTTTAAACTCAAAATGTGTTTTTTAATTTTTTTTTAAACTTAATTTAGAAATTTTTTCTGAATAGTCAGTCGTTAATTTATGAAAATCACTTTCTCTGGAAGTGATCACATTATTGAGTGGATACTATTGCATTAATTACTCTTTCAAATTTCTTCCTACTCATATTTTAATTTTATTTTTTGTTCAACTGTGAAACATTTAAGATAGATTGAAATCTAGATTAAAAAAAATAAATACAGTTGACGCTCGATATAACGACCATCTCTGTCCCACAGCGAAAGGTCTTTATAACGAGTGGTTGCTATAAGAGGTAGAAAATAGAGTGTATTGGGATAAAGTTGGAGTTTTCCCACCGGTCGTTATATTGGGATAGTCTTTATAACGAGCGTCGACTGTAACAGTTTTTCTTTTTTTTTTTAGCTTTTGATATCAAGAACGAAATATTGTTGTACTCAAAAATCTTCCTGATGGTAAACTTAATAATAAAACAAAAACGCGCGATGAATTTATTTACTAGTTAGTATTCAGTCACCTACTATTTTTATTTCTTCCTTTTCTTTGGATCAATTAAATGCAAATACAGTTTTCGCTGTTTTAAAACCTTAAGAGTATCATTACATTGGAACACTAATCGTTTTTCAGAGGTTTGAGTTCGAGGAAATACTTTTTAAATACTGCTAACCTTTTGCTTTTATTAAAGTTAAAATCAAATTCGAACAAATTACCAACATCACGCATTATCGCATTCGTGTAAAGCTTAAGACCTCTCCTGCTCTTGTTCACGCTCACCGTCACACCACACCGTTTGTGACAATTTTTTAGAAATGAAACCCTTGGGCGAGTACGAAGCCAAACTTGCAGCTTCACGGCAACCCCGTTTCTGCTTGTAACCGGTTGTCCTATTCGAACTCGGCTGTTGTCGCTACTCTGAATACTACGTATTCATATAGGACTCTACTTTTTTCTTTGGGAAGGGGGGGGGTATATTTTTTCTGATTCTATTGGTTAATAATTTATGATTCTTCATTCTTGAGAAGTGAACATTTAAATTTTCCAAATTGTGATGCGTATTTAATTTAAAGAGGTTTTTACTGCATTAAGGAGGGGGGGGGGGCAGTCGCTGTATTTTATCTATATTTGTAATACTTATTTTCATTGAACTAATCTTTATGAGGGTGGGGGATACCACGAAAAATTCTGTTTCTTAGGGGAGATTTAGTCTTTTCATTTTTTGAATAAAACTTGCAAAGCTTTTTTTTTGTGTGTGTTGGGGGGGGGGGTATATTTTTCGTGTGGTGTTGCGTATTTTGGTTTCGTTATTTTTTCATCAGAAGAGGAGGTTTTTCTTGTTATTGTAATTAAATGTGTATTTTAACTAAGTTCCAATTTCCTTTTTTTGAAAGGGGGATTTAAAATTATTTTATTGTTTCAATTCACTCATTTGTCTTTACCGTGAACGGGTATTTCAATAAAATCATTTTTCTTCTGGAGAGGCGGGGGACTAATATTTTTCGAGTTAAAATAAGTCGCATTTAAATTAAATTCCTTTTTTCCGACTGAGAGGGATTTTAATGTTGCTTTCATCGTATCATTAAAAAACAAAATCCTTTGGGGAAGGGGGATTTTTTTCTAATTGTATTAGGCACTTAATTGTTGATTAACATTGAAGAAAACTTGTGAAAAACAGCTAAGATATCGATGCGCAAGCTACCAAAGCATAAGAAAATGCGTAATGAAAACGCGTATTTTCTATAATTAAATCGGCTCTAATATTGCCCATTTTAAAATAAGAGCTTCCTGAAACTATGCTGTAACTATTTTTCGCATTGGTTGAAAGATTAGACGAAATCCGAATAAAATATAGGCGCCGAAAGTTTGTGAAATTCTCGTAGAAAAGCATTAAGCACCCGGTTTTCTTGTGCCGCTCAGAAAGAGCGATGCATGGCAGGAAAATGCAACCCTGATTCCTCTGATCTTCGCCATGCCATGTGAGATACGAAACCATTTGATTGGTCAATCGTTTTCCCCTCTCGATACGCGTCAGAAGGAGAGAAAATTCTCGCTCGGTGCTTTGAACGTAGCTCGAAACTTGTCAAGGGACTATTTTCCCATCGTTCTTCCTTCTAGAGAGGGGAGAAATAGACGATTCGCGAAGTGCTAGAGAGTTCGAGCGTAGTGCCCCAGGCTCAACAATTACCATCAAACGAGTGGTTTCTATACTGATTTTCACCCCTCTAGCAACCTTTCTCATTGAAATCCTAGGATTTCGTTAAACTCGCTTTTTGACCACTTTCTGGTCGCTAGATGTGTTAACTGTGCATTTTCTTCTTCTTCCTGTCCTGTCACCATCATGTTTGAGTTATTTTAACCTTTTAATTGTGCAGGAAATCGTGTATTTAGCCACTTTCACTCATTAAACAATTTCACATTTCTTCGTTTCTTGCTTATGCAATTCAAGTATGGCAGATAGTTTGCGAACAATAATGGTTATCCCAACTAACTCACTTACACCTATTTAGTAGCTTTCTAGAATCAATTCCCTATCATAACATCGTTAAAAATTCAGTGGTATTTACAGATATTTGGTTTGAAACTTCGTCCAAGTTATTTCTTGTCACCCTGTAGAGTTGGGCATATTAAATTTAAAGAAAGTTGGAGTTTGGGTGTTTTTGTTAGAGGTATTCAAAATTTGAAGAAAAACTGTAGTGTTTCTAAAAAAACATGTTCATACAGTAACTTCAACAAAAAATAATACTGTAAATAACGCACTGATTTTATACTATTTAATTATTCAATGATAAGAATCATTACATTTTTCAACATCAAAAATGAATTTTAAAAGAAAGTAATGTTTTTTCCGAAAAAAATGTAATGAAAAGCATGTTTTGGAATGGTTTTTGAAAACCTTCGGATAGGATTTTAACCCTAAAAGCCCACCCCTTAAATACAGCCCTGCCCTAGTGTACGCGATATTTTAAACTTAAATCGATCTTTCAGCGATTTCCTTTCTTGCATTTGCAGCTATTTTCTTTCGTTTGTATTTTGACACTTCATTTGAAAGCTTATTTAAACCAATTTAGGGTCATTCCATAGAAATGTCGACGTCAGCCGAAAAAAAAAAATACCGAAGTGAAAAAAGTGTCAAAAAATAAATAAATAAATACAAATAATACAACATTAGAAGTTTAAGAAAATTGAAAAAATATTGTAATTATCAGTGAGATTAGCCGTAATAAATAGTTTGTAGTGCGTTTACTGCTTGTTATTCGATGGTTACGTTAGTCACGTTACGTTAGTCACACTTCATCTTAAGTAAAAGTGACACTTAAGACTAAAAAAAATAAGATTTAATGAAAGTGTTTTATGTTATTAAAAGCCAACTTTATACATTTTTCAAATATATCATTCAATTTTTACCACTTTCTTATCTTAGAGAAATTTTTGGCTCACAACAGGAGGATTAATTTTCAGGGTTGCAAAAATGCTACTTTAGTCACGCTACTATTTTGGTTGAAAACATAGCTACTTTCAGGAATTTTGTTTTAAATTCATAGCAGAAATAATACAAAGATACCATGTACATTGTAAATCCACCAGCATAACTAAAAAATATTTTTTATCCTTTAAGTTACAAGTAAAAACAGTTACAAAATCAGCTCTGAATGTTACTTTAGTTACTATGGAATGACCCTTTAATACTCTTTTAGGGGCTGCACCATGCGTGGAAATACATTCCAGTTTTGAGTAATACAAATTATTTATTCTTAAAGGGGAATTCCACAATTTAGATGTGGTTCATGGCCAAGAGAGGTTGTAAACGACTAAAATACATTATTATAGAAAGGAAAAGTTGAGCTGTATACCTCATTAGAATATCTTCCTTTTTCCACTTATTTAATAAAATGAGAAAACCAAAAGAAAATAAAAGATAAAACGACAGCTGGTAATAATGAAATTTATTTAAAAGGTAACGAGACTTGCCGAAACTATCTTTGGAACGAAAATCCAATTCCGTCTCTTAAAGCAACGAGTATTAATAGGATATAAGAATGTATTGAAGTCAATGCAAATTAGTTCTGTGTTAGTCAATGAAAGAGTTACGTGGAGTAGAAAACGTCATTCATATTCCCTGAACTGCGTGGAGAGATAAATATTATGCTAACTCTAATGCAAATGTAATTCGAACTTAGCTGTATTGCTTTCATGTATTGAAAGGGCATTGGAGATATTTCGAAATGTACACTACAAAAATTAAATTGTTGATTTTACAGTATAATACTGAAAGCAGAGGTTTCAGTTTAAAGCTGTAAAAGCGCTGTAATAAACTTTAAAACTTGCAATTTTACAGTTTATTACCATGAAATGAGCGGTTTATACTGTAAAAACAGCAGTGTAATACTGTCAGCAGAGGTTCCAGTTTAAACCTAGAAAATGCACAGTAATAAACTGTAAAACTAGTTATTTTACAGTTTATTACCATAAAATGAGCGGTATTATACTGCAAAAGCAACAGTGTAATACTGCCAGGAGAGGTTCCAGATTAAACCCGGAAAATTCACAGTAATAGACTGTAAAACTAGTTATTTTACAGTTTACTAGTGTAAAATTAGCATTTCTTTCAGTTTACTGTAAAAATACAATTAAATGAGCTCTATTATACTGTAAAAGCAACATCCATTTTTTACAGTGTAATCTTTTTCATGGTCCTTCATAAAAGATGAATCTGTAAAAAGTTTATTATCGTACAATAAAATGTCTCTCATTTATGAAATGTGTATATCTGGTTGAAAAAATATTCTACAAAGCAAGAAGAAAATAAACTCAATGCTATAGAGTCCAAGAGCTATTTGGACAGGATCTTCATTTCAAGTTTTCCCGGTGTCAAAGGGTGCAAACACAATGCAATTCCACCCGAATACACAAAAAAAAAAAAAAACTCCCACTTATATGTAAATACATTAATTTCTCAAACCAGGAGGGGGGGGGGGCAATTGACTCCCACAACTCGCCCTTGAAAGACGGCCGTATTTGGAGTACGAATTTCCTTTTCGTACCCCAATGTGGAGGAGAAATTCCTCTTTTGTAATGCATAATGCATATACTGCCGTGCGAAGCACAAAAGTCGTATATGCATTTTAAGAAACAGTTATTGTCATCAGTTGGTTGTTTGTAACCTATTTAACCTAAATACAACGCTTCATGGTCATTTGCGAAAGGTAAATATATTCTAAAAATTCTGAGGAAGCATTATCGGAATCAAATACATGAAGGCACAAAACTTTAAAGAGTAATATTTCAGTTTCAGATCGAATGGACATGGGGGCCACTTTCGTGCTTAGCACCGTATACGGTAAAAAATGAATGTTGTTCTTACAGTATAATACAGCTTGTATATTAATGAGCTGTAAAAATTACTAGTTTTACGGTAATAAACTAAAATTGCCAATTTTACAGTTTTAAACTAAAACCTCGGCTGCCAGTAATATTCTGTTGTTTTTACAGAAAAATACAGCTCAATTTTACGGCAATAAACTGTAAAATTGCTACCTTTACAGTAAGAAATTGTGAAATTGCTAGTTTTACAGTTTATTAATGTTAATTTTACAGTTTTAAATCGGAACCTCGGCTGCCAGTATTATACTGAAGAAACAACAGTTCATTTTCTGTAGTGTATTAAAGGTAATCAACCGTTCAATCGTGAGACTAATAACCATTGCAAGGGCTTTTACATTAGTTACAATGTTCTTCATTGTGAATTTGCTAGCTATTTTGTGTGAATCATGAACCCGAAATTAATGAATTCAGCAAACAGCGAACACTTTCTGAACTCTACTATGAACTTTTGTGTTGGCAATAAATGTTGTCTGATTGAAACATATAGAAAAGCAATGAGCTTAAAAATATGTTATAGACTAATTTAATATGATGGAATGGAGAATTATTTGGAACACTAAGTGCCACCCTAGCTCTTAAAACTGGTGGGGGTATTGGATAACAATCTGTTAACGGAAATGGAAAAGTAGCTCAATTTTTCGTTGAAATACGTACATTAATTTTAATGCCATACAGCAGATATTTGTGATGGATGCTTTTTTGAATATTTTTCTTTACAAAAACTTTCTAAAGAACTAGGTAAAGATATGTATTATTTATTAAATTGCATAGGCATTATTTATCATTAAAAGTAGCATCGTTTAAAAAATACAACGATTTTGGATTCTGAAATTAACTCCAATATTTATGGAAGTACTTAAAACAAGTCAAATGTAAGTAAGTTTCAAGATTAATTGAAGATCAAAAATCCATTTCAACATCGCTTAGTTTAAAAAAAAAACATTAAAACTACCCACTTATTTCTATGTGTGGATAAAAGATGGGAAAAAGGGGATGGAATCCGCTTACTGGGCAATTTTCAATTTTTCTTTCCTATAAAGATCAGAAAGTAGCATAATCTTAACGAAAAAGAAATATTTTTTTCATGTGTGTTCTTTTTTTTTTATTATTTTCTTTTTTCGTTGACTTTTTTGGTTCGAAGAATATTGAATTAAGTTACTTAAGGGGTTTTTTCTTTCTCTTTTTTTACCATACTTGTATGACTTCTTCTGAAAAAAAAAGACACCCTTGCCTTCGTTCAAACTTTTAAGGCAATTCATATATTCCAGCATCTTAAAAAATAATATACGACTCAGGGCCACAAAAAGTAGTTGTACTAAAATTATCTCGACGAAGCATGTTGAAATTTTCGCTCATAAGTTAGGAGGGAAAACAACAACTGATGCAAGGTAATAGACTGCTTAGAGTTCCCAGAATTTACGATTCAGGAACCTGTTTGGCAAATATACTAGTTTTTACAGGAAACTGGTGGAAACTTGAGGAAATCCCAGAACATTGGCCAGAAATTATCAATGACGTTACGGGTTTGTTTACAGCATACCAGGCTTGAATTATAAGATTGGTACATGTCCGTCAGGCAGGGTCAGAGGGGACGGGCAATCGCCCTCCACTTGCATTGTGTTTGGACCCCCCCCCCCTGGAAACTTGAAATTACGGGCCTGGATAGGCATCAGTATTGTATCAACATCAGTAATCAATGTTGACGATTGCTCTGCTTTTGTTGGCTCTCAAGTTATTGTCTAGTAAGATCAGACACTTATTGTTTCTCATGTTAATGTGCACTTCTATTCAGTTAGATAGAAGTGTTGTCATATTTTGCAGAAACGTGTTGTTTGGAGAGGTAGGTACTAAGAATACCTAACATGTAGAAGTTCTCCCCGAATTGTATATGTTTCGTCATGTCTGAATTATTATGTTACATCTTTATAAGTATTATTGGTGTTATTTTTATATTTTTTCTCCCTTCGCTGCTGTGTTTTAGTCGTTTAAGCGCTAATAAAGCAAACGGGCATGTTACGAAGTGTAGACCATTCTTTTGGGTTTAAAGGAATTTTCCTCAATATCAGGAAATTTTCAGACATACTATCCTCGGGATCTGCTGAATACAGGGGCAACTGCGCAGTAAGACATCGACACAGGAATCTGTAATAGGGGAGGAATGAATCTTTTATAGGGGAAGAACTTACACCAGTACTTCGAGGGATCTTGAAAGCATTAAAAAAAACCATGATTATTACGTTGGATATAATTAATGGATCATTCCATATAAAGTCAACAAATGGGCCGTGCAGCACCATTTTTGACTTTGATCATATTTAGTAGGTGATATGCACCAATATTCTGTACATCCAAACTGTTTTATTTTTTCTAGAAAAAATTTTATTCTCGAGATATAGCCATTTTTTTTGCTCCGCCGATGAGTAAAATTCGGCATTTTTGATATTTTTTCTAAGAGCTCTGGTAAATTTATTTAAAATGGTAGAAAGATCAAACATGGCTAATTTTAAAGCTGAAAGAATAAACTTTGATTTGTGCATAAGAAAAACGATTTAAGTTAAGCTTAAATAGAAAAATTTTGGGGTCAATTCGAGGTTCAAAAAGTGCAGTTTTCGTGATTTAAAGCATGAAAAAATCTACGAAGAACTGACAGCGGGGCTCTAATTTTTTTTTCTCTTGTACCCAGCAATAGATACTAGAAACACAGAAAAATATGCGATAATACCGGTAATCATTCATTATGAAAAAAATGCTTGAACTTGAGAGAAAATGAAAAATGACCTTTTTTACTCCCCAAAAAACAATCTGTGGAACATTTAATAAAAATTTGAAAATGCATAGAGTAAGAAGGTGTTACATTGTCCTTTAAAATGAAACAAAAACTGTCTTGTTATTCCAAGGCATTAAAGAGATATGAGCTTTCAAAATAATACAATAAAAACTCTTGCAAACAATTTAAAACAGGCTAAGGGCAATTCCATGGTATCGGACGTAAAAAACGAAGAAATACTTTTTAGTTTTAGTTCTATTTATCAAATATAAACTGAATAGAAATGATTAAGTTGGTATTCAAAATACTCGCTACATCATAATGAATAAAAAACCATATTAGTTTTTTAAAATAGATCTCTTAAATAGAAATTAAGAAAATTTAAAGAGTTGGTGTCGGACGTAAACGCACAAATAGTAAAATTGGAGATTCACTTAAAATTTACTGAAACTCTGCGAATTGGCTTACCTTTTAATGTCAAAAACAGCTAAGATCGATAGTATACTTATGATTAAAGCATATTTTACAGTTTTTTTAATGATATTGTTTTGAATAAAATGAACTTGGAACTACTTTTACCTTGGTGTCGGACGTAAATTTGCTGTGTCGGACGTAAACTCTTCGAATTGGACCTAAACCGTTGTTCTTGAATGCAATGATTACAGTTTTAAATAAGAAAATTAGCTTAAATTTTATTCCTAGGTCACACATATTATTTTTTAACATTTAAAAGGGTTCATCAAATTTAAACTGCCCCCTTTTTCCTGTTGGTATCGGAGGACGAATACGTTTATAATGTCCCGTAATTTGTAAAATATTTTGTCCTCAGTTCTTGGCCATTTAAAATAACCTTTAGAACTATGCATAACTGATACTACAATGTAATTTTTTTGGTGAGACATTCAAACCAAAGCATGGCATCATGCGTTACCACAACCCAGTCATTGATGTTTACTGTATTAAGATCTGCAGAATATTCGATCCCGGAATTATCAGATTCTTAATTTGTTATCACGTTATTCTTAATTTGTTATCACGTGATATGTCACCAATTTGAACTTAATTGTGTCCAACTGATTTGGCAAAATGAGCAGATTTGATGTTTGGAATATGGAAAACGGCTTTCCAGTGATCATGCAAATGCTTTGTATCTATGTGTATATCTTTTGCTGGAATATACTTTATGTGCATATTTGGATTTAAAAGTGCTGAAACTTGAGAAAATTGCTCCGCTTTTGTCACCGTCATTTTTCCTGCTTTAACGCGGCGCCAAACGATTTTTTTCACAGTGCCTCCTATGGCATCAACCACCATCAACCAGCAAATATGAATATTAATCAGTACACTGATAAAAAATGTAAGCATCCACTTGTACAAATCCAACTACGAAATCCATGTGTTCTGACTCTTTGCGAAACAGAATACAGGTTGTGTTGTGATGATCTAGCCTTTAAAACTTTAGATGAATACTTAAGAGTTGGGTTGCTGTTCTTTTCAAAGCAATAATATGTATATACACTTTTTATTAATTCAAGAGTTCCCAGAACAACTCAGATGCATTGTAAGTGTCTTAATATAAATGTCTCATGAGGAGAAAAAAAAACTTTTAAAGTATTATTCTGAAGCAAAATTTACTATTTAATAAGTAAATTTAAAGTATATGTATGCACAGTAAAGTCAAAATTATTTTTTTTAATCATGCTTCACTTTAACTTTGTAATTAAAGGCAAAATATGGAGAATCACAGTTGTAAACAAGTGTTATATAAGGAATGTAACAGTGTCGGACGTAAACGGTGTCGGACGTAAAAAAATTCTTTACGTCCGACACCTAGATTTTAATTAAAAATATTTACTTGTCACAAAATGTTAATAGGTTACATCAATGAGACCAAAGATCTTACTTTGTATACAAAGTTAGATGTATGTAGCTTTAAAATTATTGGCCCAGCATAATTAATCGTACATTTTGGTGTCGGACGTAAAACACTTAATGTGCCCCATGGGAATTCTGTCACAAATCAAAATGAATTATATTCTCACACATTTTTGCAACATCACCTGTTGTACATTGAATATGTAAATAGTTACTCGTCTTAATTCATAATTTTAGTATGTATATTTTGGAAAAAACAGAGCTTCTTTGAGAGTCGTCAAATGTAGTTTGAAAACGCTCTGGATGTTGACCTTAGTTTGACCTCTTGTAACTTAGTTAAAACTTAAGTTATCAAAATTTAAACATGAATTTCAAAATATACAACTCTTTACCTTTAAAATGATACCTTGTTTGTTTAAAAATATTAATTTTGAAAATTTGACCATCTGGTTGACCTTATCGTGGAATTGCCCCTAAGTAGACTGGATAATTACCTTATAAAATTCCACTTAACCGAATTTCATTGAAATGGATTTTCAAAATATTATTTTACACAAAAAATAGCACCCAGGGAAAGATACTTGAAGCACAGAAAAAAGTAAGCTGATACCGGTAGTCCTTCATTATGGAAAAATTGCTTAAACTTGAGAAAAAATGAAAAATAACCCTTTTCACTCCCCAACAACGGCCTGTAGAACAGGTAGTAAAAATTTGCAAATGCATGGACTAAGAAGGTGTTATATTTGCCTTTGAAACGAAACAAAATCTGTCTTGTTATTCTTAGGCATCAAAGAGATATAAGCCTCTGAAAATTTAAAATTCTTGCAAGATTTTTTTTGGCATAAATTAAAGCAATTATAAACATAAATAAAGTATTTTTATGCAAGAACTCCAAAAATATGTATCCCCCCTTCCCCAATAAAATATATGATTCAAAATTTATCGTAAAATGGCACTAATTTATTTGTGACGTTGAAACATCTGAAAAAGTTGTACTTAAAACGTTTTTTAGTTTTTTTTCTGTGATCAGATTTTTTTTTTAATTTGCAATGGATGTACAACTTAACATTATGAAGGTAAACACTAACAAATAATCAATTAACAGAAAACGCCCTTTTAGTTGTAGCTGTTTTAAAAAAGGATATAGAAATCTCGAGGTTTTGTAAAAATTTTGTACGATAAGGAAAATATTGTTAAAAATCAGAATGCACTAAAGCTAAAAGTGAAAGATTATATTTGCTGTGCATATGGTAAAAGCAAGGTGACAGGGGAGAGTAGTTCAACTGAAGACTTGCAATAATAACGGAAACTTCTGAAGCCATTTTTTATGTCCCAAAACTCTTGGTACATGACTTCAAACAGCGACAATCTGACATTGATCCAAAGAAAAAATATTTGTTTTTAGTGAAAAGTTATGTTTTTAATTTTATTTAATAAAGTAACAAAAATTTAAAGATATTTGTTGTGTAAAATAATATTTTGAAAATATATTTCAATGAAATTTGGTTAAGTGAAATTTTATTAGGTAATTAATCCAGTCTACTTAACCTGTTTTAAGTTCTTTGCAAGAGTGTATTAATTTGAAGACTTATGTATTTTTAATGCCTTGGAATAACAAGGGACAGTTTTTATTTCGTTTTAAAGGGCAATGTAATACCTTCTTATTCCATGCATTTGCATATTTTTACTACCTGTTCCACAGGCCGTTTTATTGGAGTGAAAAAGGCCATTTTTCATTTTTCTCAAGTTTAAGCATTTTTTTCATAATGAAGGTCTACCGCTTCCATCTTATTTTTTCTGTGCTTCTAGTATCTATAACTGGGTGCTATTTGTTGTGTAAAATAATATTTTGCAAATATATTTCAATAAAATTGGGTTAAGTGGAATTTTATTAGGTAATTATCCAGTCTACTTAACCTGTTTTGAGTTGTTTGCAAGAGTTATTATTGTATTATTTTGAAGGCTCATATCTCTTTAATGCCTTGGAATAACAAGACAGTTTTTGTTTCGTTTTAAAGGACAATGTAACACCTTTTTACTCCATGCATTTTCAAATTTTTACTACCTGTTCCACAAACCGTTTTTGGGGAGTGAAAAAGGCCATTTTTCATTTTTTCTCAAGTTCAAGCATTTTTTTCATAATGAAGGATTACCGGTATTATCTCATATTTTTCTGTGCTTCTAGTATCTATAGCTGAGTACAAGAGAAAAAAAAATAGAGCTCCACTGTCAGTCCTTCATGTATTTTTTCATGCTTGAAATCACGAAAACGGCACTTTTTGAACCTCGAATTGACCCCGAAAAATTTCTATTTAGGCTTAACTTAAATCGTTTTTTCTTATGCACAAATCAAAGTTCATTCTTTCAGCTTTAAAAAAAACCATGTTTGATGTTTCTACCATTTTTAATAAATTTACCAGAGCTCTTAGAAAAAGATCAAAAATGCCGAATTTTATTCATCGGCGGAGCAAAAAGATGGCTATATCTCGAGAATAAAATTTTTTCGAGAAAAAAATAAAACAGTTTGGAGGTACAGAATATTGGTGCATATCACCTACCAAATATGATCAAAATCAAAAATGGTGCGGCACGAACTTTTCTGAAAATTTGTTGATTTTATATGGAATGACGCTAATATGATACAACACGACAAAAGTTGGTAAAATATGCTACAGGATGTAATAAGAGTTTCATGGGGTTTGGTCAGAGAAATTATGATCAAACGCAGTTATGTAAGACAGTTACTTATAGTAAAAAATAGGTAAAGCTGTATTCTTGAAATGAACTTTTTACACCTATTAAAAACAATTTAATGTTTAGAATGAAAAAAAAAATCAGACATGTCAAAATTTAAAGTCATATAATTGCACTTTTATACTCGTTGTAGGGAAATTTTACGTTTTGTTCTTCTGTTATGTAAGCCTGATTGTTGAGCGTTTTTCATTTGACACAACGTTCATGACGTCAAGTCGGACCGTGCAATGGAATCCATTTTTTTCCTTTTTTTTTTTAAGTAGTACCTTTTAAGTGCCAATGTGTTCTACTTTATAGCCCATGAATAATTTTTTGCCTACAGGTAGTTAAGTTAGATATTTTGAAATAAATTTTAGTTGAATAGTTTTAAGTTCCTAATGGGTCATTCCATGTCAAGTGATCCAGCGTTTTTTACCTTACATTTTTGTATTTCTTTCACATTTGGCTCATCAATTGTACCCCTTGAGGTAATCAAAAGTCTCAATTTTTGGATTTTTATCTCTATTATTTTTTCATTTATGAGACTTTGAACTTTGGAAAAACCCTCGTTTTTCCATGGATAAGGGTACATAAAAGGGACCACAACTCGGCACCAAATATAGATAGAACAATTTGGTAAATGGCATTTTAAAGTACGTTAGTTGCTTCTTAATCTGATATGCAACATGACTAATTTGATAAAAATTTTCTTTTTCAAAAAATGAAATTTAAATTTCAAATTTAAATTTCTCGAAAAACATATAATGAATTTTTTTGAAAAAATTCTCAAAAATTCTTGTGTATTTCATCTATGTTTGTACAAATTTTTAGATTGGGATCTCAATGGGATCATATTTTTTTGAATTTTTGAATAAAACTGTATAGGAAAAAAATGATATTTTTTAGATTCTATTTATTTAAATACTAAGTTCTCTTGTTTGTTATGGTCTAAAAAGTAGTGAACAAACATGAATATGTTTAAAGTGAGCTAGCATGAGCTTATAGATTTGTTAGGTTTACCCCCCTCCCCCTTCCTCCCCCGCACAACCACTCTTTTTTAATTCAAAACTGTTCAAAATGTTTAAAAAAAAACTCTTTGATACAAAATGAATACTAAACTTTTTTAAAGTTGGTAAATGAGTTTCCTTATAACTAGACGAAGTATCCCCTCCTCCACCCAAATATACCATTAACACTGTACTATTATGACGTCTAACCTGGGGATTGAATTGACTATTATTTTTACTCTAGGTAAGTGAGCTCGCATTAACTTGTAGCTTGGTCAGCTCCCCCTCCCTTCCTTCCTGACCCAAGCATTTTCCCTCCAAACTGTTTAAAATGCTAAAAAAAAGCTTCTTTGATACAAAATGAACAGTAAACTTGTTTAAAGTTGATAAATGGGCTTCCTTATAACAAGGCAAAGTACAACCCTTCCCTCACCCAAATATACCATTAACGCTATACTAATATGACGTCTCACCTGGGGATTGATTTGAGGATTATTTTCCCCCTAGGTATATATTGTTTCTCAGACGAAGTGTTTCGTTTTCAATCCGAACTTCACAAAGTGTACTTAAATTCAAAATCTGAATTTAAACTTATGGTTCATGTCATCCCCTCCCCCAGCACCAATCTTCAATTTTGAAGGGAGGGAATAAATGGGTCGCCCCAAGATCATAGCAAACAGCAAAATAGCACTGTTTCCCCTTGTTCTCATAATGTTTTCCAATTATTTTTACACAAAACTGAAAAGAAATTAAAGTGTCACGTTATATGTCAGTCCCCATCACTGCCTTTCCTTTCTCTTATTGGACAAAGCTCATGAGCTAATAGGAAAGAGTAACAAACAGAACAAACTGAAACACTACCAGACATCAGTAGAGACTAAGGCTTTGAAATGGGGCTAGGCGGGATGATAAAAAAAAAAAATAAAAGTTTGGAGTGGAAAGGTAGGGTAAGGGGGGGGAGCAATCTGTAAAGAAGTTAAACAACATGTGAGGTTGTGCTCAAAAAAGCAGTGTTTGTTTAATATATATATATATATATATATATATATATATATATATATATATATATATATATATATATATATATATATATATATATATATATATATATATATATATATATATATATATATATATATATATATCTTGCTGCATTACTTTCCTTTACAACAAAATGAAAAAGAACACAAACGATTAAAAAAAATAAATAACAGCTGCACACTAGATAATGTGGAAAGATAGTTATGGGGACACAGACATAAGAATATTTTGATTTATTTTCAGTTTTGTGCGAAAAGAATAGAAAAAACGATGAGAAGAAAGCGAAACAGTGCTATTTTGCTGTTTGCTATGATATTGGGGCGAGCCATTTATTTTCTCCCTTCAAAATTGAAGATTGGTGCTGGGGTAGAAGAGGAAATGAATCATAAAGTTAAATTTCAGATATTGAATGGAAGTACACTTTGAAGTTCGGATCGAAAAGAAACACTTCGTCTGAAAAACAATATATATACCTAGGTTTGAAAATAATCCTCAACTCAATCCCCAGGTTAGACGTCATATTAGTATAGTGTGAATGGTATATTTGGGTGGGGAGGGGGATACTTCGTCTAGTTATAAGGAAACCCATTTCCCCACTTTAAATAAGTTTACTATTCATTTTGTATCAAAGAGTTTTTGTTTTTTTTAAACATTTTGAACAGTTTTGAATTAAAAAAGAGTGGTTGTGCGGGGAAGAAAGGGGTAGGGGGGTGAACCTGACAAAACTATAAGCTCATGCCAGCTCACTTTAAACATATTCATGTTTGTTTACTACTTTTTAGACCATCACGAGCAAGAGAATTTAGTATTTAAATAAATAGAATCTAAAAAATATCATTTTTTTTCCTTTACAGTTTTATTCAAAAATTCAAAAAAATATGATCCCATTTAAATCCCAATCTAAAAATTTGTACAAACATAGATAAAATACACAAGAATTTTTGAGAATTTTTTCAAAAAAAATCAATATATGTTTTTCGAGAAATTTAAATTTGAAATTTAAATTTCATTTTTTGAAAAAGAAAATTTTTATCAAATTAGTCATGTTGCATATCCGATTAATTGGCAACTAACGTACTTTAAAATGCCATTTACCAAATCGTTCTATCTATATTTGGTGCCGAGTTATGGTCCCTTTTATGTACCCTTATCCATGGAAAAACGAGGGTTTTTCCAAAGTTCAAAGTCTCATAAATGAAAAAATAATAGAGATAAAAATCCAAATATTGAGACTTTTGATTACCTCAAGGGGTACAATTGATGAGCCAAATGTGAAAGAAATACAAAAATGTAAGGTAAAATTTTTCTCAGATTTTGGATCACTTGACGTGGAATGACCCTAATATTATTGATTGTTTTTTTTTTTTTTCAAAATTTTGGGCTGTAAATGCATCCAGTAAAACATCTAAAAGCGGAATCTAACGTTACGGGCGCTCAAAGGGTTAAAAATACTACGCTATCTAACTTTTCTATTGATCACAGGAAAAGGAAACTGAACTGAATCAATCAATAAATTGAACCAAAGTTTAAAACAAACCGGTTTCTAAACAATGAATTGGAATGCAAATAAACCATAGAAATAGAAAATCTTTTTAAAAGCTGCATTTAGAATTCAGCGTTCGGATTTATTTTCATTGCTTCTATTTTCAAGGAAATGCCAAATGTAAAAGGTTTCAGTTAAACTATTATTCGAAAAGCCATTTTAAACTATAAGAATATATTTCAGGAAGAAATTTCAAGTGCTCGTGCGCTGCAATGCTTGTTCAATTTTTCTCAAATTATATTTCAGAAAAAAATGCGCATAAGTATTTGTAAAATGTTGATTTAAATAAATCTTTTGAAAAGTTAAGCCGAAAGAATTTGAAGTAAGGCTTTTTTCAATAAAAGTCTTTAAATAAATCGTTTGGGAATGAAGTTAAAATAGTGAAAAAACCTGAAATAACTGTGTTTAAAAAAACCTAAGAAAAGATCACGGAAGTCTCGAAATCACAAAAATTTAAAAGCGTAAAAACTAAATAGCTGAACTTACACGTACAGAACCTGAAACTAGCTGTACATTTTTATATTTTCGTGCGTGTATACATAAATATTTTTCTAACGAATTTGGATTAAATTCATGGAATGCAATTTCAATATTTAAAAACACCTTTAAAAACTAAAGTATGTAAAATATTAGAAATAATTCAATTAATATAACTTTATCTTCAGCCTATCATTACCAACCATGTAATGGGTTAATACTTTTGCTTTGGATAGTATTGAAGTAGATGGTTATAGTATTTTTTAACGTAATTCAACTGGCAGTACGCAAAATATGTCTATTTTCGATGAAATTTTATATATTCCGAACAAGGGTTTACTTAATCTACGCAAAAAAATGCCCAAAAACGTTAAAAGTAACTCATTATCAGTAAGCATGGCAATGGAAGTCGTTTTTCTTTTCTTTTTTTCTTTATTTATATTTTATTTACTTTGATGTCAAATACACTTAGTCAAAAAGCTTAAAATTTTCTACATATGAAACTTCTATTTTTTAAACAGAATTTTGACGATTGCTATTAAAACTTAAAGTTATTTAAGCTGCCAATTACACCTACCTTGCAAAAGCTTTTGGATTGTGATGACTCAAAATGCTGGGAAGCTATAACATAGTAATATGTGCAAGAAACAAAGTGATTTTTTCAATCAAACAAGAAAGAAACTTAATAGCAGATTAGAAGACTAGAAGCATTGTTGAAATCTATGTTTAAGAAATATGTTTCTTACTGTCTTGGCAAACCATAAATTCTATATAAGGAAAGTGCGTTATAGTAACATTCTAATTCTAATATTAACATTCCCACATAAATAAGTATAATTTATCAAAATTAAATGCCGGTTTTTAAAAGGTGGCAAATTGGTATGTTTAAAATCATAAATTGAAATCATAAAAGAAATGCGTTATTTTAAAGTTGTTATGAACGTGAACAAGAAGTGCCCATATTTGCAGCGTGTTCCTTCTGAGCTCACACAAGATCTCTAAAGAGTGTTTTTTTTAGAGGTATAGAACTTTGAAATGGAATAAAACAAAGATGATTTTTTAAAATTGACATGAAATTTATTTTATTCGAAAGATAATCTTCTGGCATTATAATTTAAATATGACTTCTGGAATATGACCGCCCCGCCTTTCTCGGACGTAGTCTAACCTGGAGGTCCAATTTTTGATTACTTTTCCCAACATTTGTGGCCGTATATCGGCAATAACGCGGCGAGTGTTGTCCTCCAAGTGGTCAGTCGTTGTGGACTTATTGGCGTAGACTAGCGACTTCACATATCCCCACAGAAAATAGTCAAGCGGCGTTAAATCGCACGATCTTGGAGGCCAATTCACGGGCCTAAAACGGGAAAATACGCGGTAGCCAAACATATCCTTCAATAAATCAATTGTGGCACGAGCTGTGTGACATGTTGCGCCATCTTGTTGAAACCACAGCTCCTGCACATCATAATTGTTCAACTAATGAACGAAAAAGTCAGTAATCATGGCTCTATAGCGGTCACTTTGGGTATTTTTGGCACATGGGGGTATATTTGGGGCACAATTGGTACGGACCAATTATTCCACCAGTTCATACAGCACACCAAACAGTCAGTTTTTCTGGATGTAACTGTGTCTCAACATACACTTGAGGGTTATCATCACTCCGAATACGGCAAATTTGTTTATTGATGTATCCATTCAACCAAAAGTGAGCTTCATCGCTAAATAAAATTTGCTTATGAAAATCGGGATCAAGAGCAATCTTGTTTTGCTTACAAATTTGTACAATTTGGAAGCGTTGTTCAAGCGTCAGTCTATTCATGTTAAAATGCCAAACCAAACTAAACATAAATCACTTGACAGCTAACAAAATGGCCGCCAGTTAAAAAAGTGTTGCCAACATAAAGTTCTATACCTCTAAAAAAACACCCTTTATTTAGTCAGAGCTACATCTTTCAAATTGCAAAAATTGTCAAAATAAGAAGCATAGATAATATATTAAAAGTTTGAAAAAAAAAAAAAAAGATTTAAAACAAAACAATTTGAAATTTAACTTTTGATGTGGTATTTCCTTGAAGTAAATTTATTTCATACTCAATACCTGAAATATTAATAATGGTTACCCTAAAAGAAAAATATACATGTACATTTTCATGATGTCTTTTCGCTACTATTTAAGTAATCGACAAAATTTTCCTGCGCAATAACTGGTAAATAATGTTAAATATTAGCTTCACTTTAATCATGGTATCTGTACATATATGTTTAATACAAGGTAATGTAGTATATGTAAGCTAAATATAGCTTCCTAATTCCTAATACATTAATTGAAGCGTAGAAACATATGGTGGTTATAATTATGTGAGGTGAACGAGTACTAGTAATGCATAATCTCGTTACAATTATTGCGCACTAATTATAAGTCAATAGCTATAGACCTAAGCAGCTGTTTAATATTATATGTTTAGACAATAGCGCTTGTAATCAAAAAGGGTATTATAATTGAAGTAGTACGGTTTATTTTTTTTTTAAAGAGCCTCAGAAGTGCAAAATGAAGCACTAGCTGAAAAGAAACAGGAGATTTCTAGATAGCACTGAAGACATATTTCATTTTCGCTCAGATAGCAGTTTTTTTCTGTTTCATGTGCCAAACTTCATGTGTCAAATGCTGCAATCTTGCTAAATTTAATCTTTAAACCACTAATTTTCTTTTAAAACTGCTTAAAAAGTCATCAAACTTTACTGTCAGAGCATTACTTTATTAATGGTTAAATTGGGGGGGGGGAGGCTCTGTAAAAAGGAAGCAGAGGAAAGAGAAAGAGAATGTAAAAGCAGTTAAACTTAATGTGAACAAAAAATTGAAATAATCCTAACTCCAAATGTAAAGAAACAAAATGACCTAATAGGCATAAAATTCTCTGATATGGTGAGAAAAAAGGAAAATATTTTTGTACATATGCCTTATGCGTTAACGTTTATTGTACTAGTTGGGTGTTCGCTGCCTTTGACACTTGTACAGTGTACAGCTGTTGATGTTTATTATTTGTGTAATATTGGAGAAATTGAACTACCTGTCGGATTTTCTTAGGTAAAACCTTCCGCGCATTTACGCATGCGTCAGGTCTTCTCTGATCTTACTAAAATAGGGGTGTTAGGTAAGATAACCATAAGGGGAAGAATAATAAAAAGGATTTTTAACCGTCTCAAACAACGTGGAACGATGCGAATTTCAAATATAGTTGAGTTGAATACGTCAAAAGGATATAGCAAATGTAAGTTTTAAATTGAAAACTTCGGAAAGTTATCGACCACAACCCATCTACCCTTTTTTAAATGGAACTGTTCGCGAGTGCTAGGCGCGGCTTTCATAGACGGACAGTATGTTTTTATTTCATAAAACATATCTTGTCATTGTTTTTTTGCGGTCAAGGACATTATCATGCTTAACGAATCCCTTTAGTACATTAATGGACCGACAGCTCAGTTATACCACCCAGAGACTGAATTTTCATTATTATTCGAACTCATCAGTCTGGAACAGGTAGTAATAGAACTGGAGGCAGAAAACATCTTATGGGAGCTAAGAGAGCCAAATAAACTGGTGGTTTATGGAAAATTGGCACACCAGCGAGAGGCCGGAGCAATGTTACTGTTCAACATCGTTAACTGAAGACAAAGTTTGGGTATTAAGCAGTAAGTTACCCTCCCCCCTTTGGCAGGGCAAGGGCAGAGCTACACGAAGCCCACAGCCAGCTCGGTTATAACCTCCAGAGACTGCAGTTCTTATTAGAACTCGTCAAACTGGAATAGGTAGTAATCGAACTGAAGGCAGAAAACATCTTTGGGAGCTAAGAGAGCCAAATAAACTGGTGGTTTATGGAAAATTAGCACACCAGCGAGAGGCTGGAGCAATGTTACTGTTCAACATTGTTAACTGAAGACAAAGCTTGGGTATTAAGCAGTAAGTTAATGCCCCTTAGGCAGGGCAAGGGCAGAGCTACACAAAGCACACAGCCAGCTCGGTTATAACCTCCAGAGACTGCAGTTCTCATTAGAACTCGTCAGTCTGGAAATAACAGTAATCGAACTGGAGGCAGAAAATATCTTATGGGAGCTAAGAGAGCCAAATAAACTGGTGGCTTATGGAAATTAGCACACCAGCGAGAGGCCGGAGCAATGTTACTGTTCAACATCGTTAACTAAAGACAAAGCTTGGGTATTAAGCAGTAAGTTACCACCCTTTCGGCAGGGCAAGGGCAGAGCTACACGAAGCACACAGCCAGCTCGGTTATAACCTCCAGAGACTGCAGTTCTTATTAGAACTCGTCAGTCTGGAAATAACAGTAATCGAACTGGAGGCAGAAAATATCTTATGGAAGCTAAGAGAGCCAAATAAACTGGTGGTTTATGAAAAATTAGCACACCAGCGAGAGGCCGTAGCAATGTTATTGTTCAATATCGTTAACTAAAGACAAAGCTTGGGTATTAAGCAGTAAGTTACCACCCTTTCGGCAAGGCAAGGGCAGAGCTACAGGAAGCACACAGCCAGCTCGGTTATAACCTCCAGAGACTGCAGTTCTTATTAGAACTCGTCAGTCTGGAATTAGTAGTAATCGAACTGGAGTCAAAAAATATCTTATGGAAGCTAAGAGAGCCAAATAAACTGGTGGTTTATGAAAAATTAGCACACCAGCGAGAGGCCGTAGCAATGTTACTGTTCAACATCGTTAACTGAAAACAAAGCTTGGGTATTAAGCAGCAAGTCAATGCCCTTTCGGCAGGGCAAGGGCAGAGCTACACGATCCACACAGCCAGCTCGGTTATAACCTACAGAGACTGCAGTTCTTATTAGAACTCGTCAATCTGGAATTCGTAGTAACCGAGATGGAGGCAGGACACATTCTGGCTTTCTTAGCTTCTATAAGATGTGTCCTACCTCCAGCTCGGCTACAACCTATTCCAGACTGATGAGTTTTAATAGGACTGAAACAGCAGTCACTGGAGAGTGTAACCGAGCAGGTGGTGTATTACATGTAGTTCTGCCTTGGCTTTTGCTTGGGGGGGGGGGGGGGTTTACTGCTTAAGAACCCCTTTGGAATGGCATTACATTAACAACGTCATACATTGGCACATTTTGGTACTAAGTTTTTCCTATCAAGTTGAAAGTTCCACGTATTGGTGAAATGTCAAGTCATTTTTACCATCAGTTTTAAACTTGGATCATTTTTAAATCATGATCTTAATTATTGTTAGCAAAAATTATGTTCTTGTCACTCCAGAACTCGAAAAAAAATATATGTTTAAAGTTCGTTTCCGGTGGTCTGGCTGTGGTTAGTTTAAAAAAAATCAACAATTATTCTAGCCGCGTTTACATACCAGTTTGATTTGTAGTTCACTAATGCAATTATTTTTTCCAAGTCTGTATGTAAATTCTGCATGCGCGTGTCCACGCAAATGAGCAAGTGGAGCCAGATATAAACTTGAGTAGACTGATGCGCAAAAGGAAGATTGGAGGCTTGCTGACTGGAGCTCACTTTGACCGTTGCTGAATGATGTGTTGTGGTTCGTCTGACGTCTGCCCGTGAGGTGTTTTACGTCTTCGTTACGACGATATTCCATTATGACTACGACTAACGAAAGGACAACGTATAAACATGAATCAGATAGTTTTGACGTCCACTGGGGACTGGATTTCTGCAACAAACTTCCTGTAAAATAAGTATCTTCTATTTTCAGTTTTCTTGATATACGAATACGTGCTTTAGGGTTTTTGTAAAAATAAACTCTAGATTTTGTTCATTGAAATTTTTCTGTCTCCGTCAGCTCTCAAGTTAGATCATAAATACACATGCAACGATCCAGTACAAAGTTAGCTTTTTACTTTTATGCTAACAATTGTAATCAACCTATATATAGGATTAATACTTAAATAGAAGAAATACAATGGATTACAAAGAAATTATTCATGGTATCAACTTTATATATTCATGGTATCAATTTTATTTCGGCTAAACATTGTTATTTGATGTATTCATCCCAATATTCATTCTTGTTTAAACCATCTCACCGAAATTCCTGTATTAGGAAAGTTTTGGGCATAACTTCAAAGCAGATGAATCGATTTGTGCAATTAAACTCTAAACGGTTCCCAGGACAAATGAATGGAAAGCCTTTGTTCTAATACACAAAGGATAATCACACCGGTCAGAAATTAGCAGGGATAAGTACTTTTCAGTGTTATATAAATTCTTCTCAGTAATTATTGTTATCTTCCGATGTGGATGAGGTAAAATTAGGTTCGATGATTACTCAAAATTAGTTTAATTACACCTCTTCGGTGTAACTTAATACGAGGAGTTGAATGTAGTTAGGTCAGTTCTGACAAATACGAGATTTAAGTATTGAACTTATTTCATATATTATTGAACTTATTTCATATATAGACTAATGCAATAGCTAGTTCTCTTTAAAAACACATTCCGAGTTATGTAAGTCCATCTCTTCAAATGAAAAGTTATTACGCATGCATTGCTTGAACTAATTAGAACGTATTTTTCGTTCGCAAAATTACTGAGCATATTTCAAAGAATACATTTCTTAATAATATAATTAAATTTCTCAAAATCAGAAAACGAAACACACATAAATATATTTTTGAAAACCTTAATGTGTCTTAATAATAATTACTACTATAGGTTTGGTTGGGGTAAATGAGACATCTTTTTAGAATTGTTTCGTTTTTTAATTCCTTACACAAATGTTTTGAAACAAAACATATAAACTTATTGATGTATTTACTTAAAAACTTTATTTATAAACAGAAGTGCATTATTCACTAAAATTATACTCTAAATGAATAGATTATTCCACAAAGAACGTCACTTCTATGAAAAACATTATAGGACTGATGCTCTTTATATAGATACTAGCGGTACCCGCACGGCTTTGCCCGTGGTATAAAATTAAAAGTTCATTTGTAAAATAATTGATATAGCAAAAAAATTGTTTTTTTTTAAATTATAATTCAACTATAATTCCTTCAAAGTATGATATAAAAATCTGGTATAGACCCCACACTACTTCCTTTTACGTGTAAATTTCTTAGTAGATGCCTTAAGTGCTAAAATAGTGCTTGGAGTGAGCAAGATAACAATTCAAACATTGATATCCCTAGTTTACTACGAAACAATGCAAAGAAACATTTTCCGAAATGAAACACTTTAAAAAGAACGATGCAATATCGCAATTGATACGATATTTTGTTAATCTGTGCATTAAGTACTCTTTTCTCGCTAAATGGGCCGATAGGTGCGCCAAGCGTGGTAACCCTGACTATTTTGCGTAGTTTCTCTCGGAGCTTTCAATTCGGCGAGACACGCAAAAACGCGCCAAGCAGGGTCCCAAAGCACATTTTCACCGGGAAAAAGACAGGGTTGCCAGAGATTTGAAACAGAAAAATACTACGCCTCCTCTAAAAAATATACTACAAAATACTACTGTTTACAAACGTTGCCAAAATCAATATTGCTGAAATGCGACATCTATGAAAATTAAAATAAAAAAAAAAAAAATCCGCCAAATCTTTTAATTAAGTCATTAGTATGGAAACGGGGGTTGCCAGAAAAATACTACGCTCCTTATTTGGGCTGAAAAAATACTACCGTAGTATCAAAAATACTACATCTGGCAACGCTGGAAAAAGAACGAAACAAAAATAAGTATGAACACGTAACCATGGTAACAACATGAAAAGTTGATTTCCGTTGATAAAATAATTCATTTCATCTCTCTTTTCAAACAAATTTTATTCTCGAGTTCAACCATTTTAGAATCGTTTGGCTTGCTTTACTGAAGGTAAGCCTTGAATTCCGGGATACTAAAAACAATTGTTACAGCTCTCCTGATGATCGTAGAAACTTCGAAAAAACTTCATTTTGTGCAGAAAATTTCAAGCTTTCGAATGACATAAGACTTGAAAATGTGTATGAAATATTTCTTCCCTATTTTATCGAATTTCTGCTAAGAATTCGAATAGAAAAAGAACGAAATGGAATTTTCGAAAAATCGTTTCGAGGTGCAAAACTACATGCTACAAACTAATTTTGTGCCAAGTGGCATGAAAATCGACCTAACGGTTTTGGCGCTACGCGCGTAACAGACAAAAAGAAAGACAGAAAGAAAAGACAGACCCACCTTCAGCTTTATTATTAGTAGAGATATATAACGTAACTTCACAACTACTCAAAAACGAGCTTTTGTGGTGATTTCTCAATAGTTTTATTTTGGTAATTATTTTTTCCAGTCTAGAAATACACAGCTCGAGAGAAAAACTGAAAGAACGTAACTTAATCTTTTTAATTGCGCCACTCAATACCTCTCTTTCTGTTTTTCTTTCTTTTATTTCACTTTATTTCTCTAGTTAATTCGAAAGTTTAGTAAATCCGCTTACAACATCTATCAAATTTCTTTAAGATTCTGGATGTCACTTTGGAGGTTTTATAGGTTTATTTGTCGTACGTTTTTTGTTGAACTAAATACCATATCAGGTATTTCCAATATGTGTACTTGTTCATTGACATTTTTTATAGCAGAAACTCCTTCTTTTTTAATTATTTTTCGCTGTCAATATTTCTTATCCTTGGTTCTTTTTATTATTATGTAACAATTGTCAATATTTTTCATTTTCTGTAACTCCAGCATTCTCAGTTAAGCTCAGCGCCTCCCTTTTACATTTCTTCAAATTACTTTTATATTCGACATAAGTGTCTCCAAAATGTGTCACATTAGACGGAACATTCATTTCAATTTATAATACTGCGTTACACGGATTTAGCTTGATGCTTAAAATTTCTTCCAGCAAATGTAAACTTTTCTTCTTTTCAAATAACCATTCGAAAATTATTAAATCATTTAAATTACATTTATATTGAATGGCTACGCAATATAACTGTTATTAAAGTCCAGTAGTATATTAATGCTATGCCAATTTGCCAATGTTTGCACAAGCTCGGGTATATTATTTATTCGACATTGACAAAACAAGAAAAGAAAGGTAAAATGCATATGGTTTCATTCTTTCCATGCAATATCCACTATTGTAGGATGTTTTTAGTACATTTTTACTTTCTTCTATATCTAATATACACTGAAGTGACAAAAGTCATGGGATACCTCTTAATATCGTGTCGGCCCTCCTTTTGCCCGGCGAAGTGCAACAACTCGACGTGGCATGGACTCAACAAGTCGTTGGAAGTCTTCTGCAGGAATATTGAGCCATGCTGTCTCGATAGACGTCCATAATTGTGAAAGCGTTGATGGGGCAGGATTTTGGGCACGAACAGACCTCTCGATGGTGTCCCATAAATGCTCAATGGGATTCATGTCGGGCGATCTAGGTGGCCAAATCATTCGTTGGAATTGTCCAGAATTTTCTTCAAACCAATTGCGAACAGTTGTGGCCCGGTGACATGGCGCATTGTCATCCATAAAAATCCCATCGTTGTTTGGGTACATGAAGTCCATGAATGGCTGCAAGTGATCTCCAAGTAGCTGCACATAAGCATTTCCAGTCAATGTTCGGTCCAGTCGCACTAGAGGACCAAGTCCATGCCATGAAAAAACAGCCCACACCATTACGGAGCCACCACCAGCTTGAACAGTGCCTTGCTGACAGTTTGGGTCCATGGCTTCGTGGGGTCTGCGCCACACTCGAACCCTACCATCGGCTCTTACCAGCTGAAATCGTGACTCATCGGATCAGGCCACGGTTTTCCATTCATCTAGGGACCAACCGATATGCTCACGTGCCCACGAGAGTCGCTGCAAGCGATGTCGTTCTGTCAGTAAAGGCACTCGAGTCGGTCTTCTGCTGGAATAGCCCAAGAAATCCAAATTTCTCCGCACAGTTCTAGCAGACACGTCCATTGTACGTCCCACATTGATTTCTACGGTGATTTGACGCAGTGTTGCTTGTCTGTTAGAATTTACGACTCTTTGCAGACGTCGCCGGTCTCGATCTTTAAGTGCAGGCGGTCGAACACTGCGCTGTCCATGGTGGGATGTTATGCCTGAAATTTCATACTCTCGGCACACTCTTGACACAGTGGATCTGGGAATGTTGAATTCTCTAACGATTTCCGAAATGGCATGACCCATGCGTCTAGCTCCAACTAACATTCCGCGTTCAAAGTCTGTTAATTCACGTCGTGCGGTCATCATCACGTTAAAACCTCTTCACATGAATAACTTGAACAGAAATGAAAGCTCTGTAAAAGCACTGCGCATTTATACCTGTTCTATGCGATGCTACTGCCATCTGAAAATTTGCATATTGCTATCCCATGACTTTTGTCACTTCAGTGTATAGAAGAAAGTATTGGTTTCGTGAAAATTTTCGAATGTCGAATTTTGACGGATTTGCACGTTTTGAGGTGCGCTGAGTCCATTTCTATCATTTTTGGAAAATGTCTGTCTGTGTGTCTATGTGTCTGTGTGTGAGTCTGTATGTGTGTGACCAGTTTTTGTGGCCGCGCTAGAGCAAAAACTACTGCATGAAATCGAACAAAATGTTTACACATATGTACCACCTTGTGAACTGGTGCACCTGACTTTGTTTAGCGAATTCCTCCAAGAGGGGTGGAGCAATCGCACGTGTTCTGCGCGAGGGTGATTGCTATATCTCAGGAAGTAACAGGCGGAATCAAACGAAAATTAGTCCATAGGTAGACCCTATTAAGTACAAGTGTGGATTCAATTTGTGTGTCAATATCTCAAAGGGGGTGGAGCAATCAAAAGTACTTATTTTGTGATTGCACCTACTGTATCTCGAGAAATATTGCTGAGATTTGAATGAAATTTGGAATAACACTAACCCAATATGGAAGCAAGCATCGATTAAATTTTGGGGGAGGGTGGGGTGATTTTTGCGCTTAGTCAACAATGCGAAAAATTAATTAACATTAAAAAATCGCTTTCACGCTATTTAATTATCAAAACAGCTGAAAACTTTCAATGATTTGAAATTTTTAACTGTTGCCAATTTCTTTTTACTAACAAATAAAATGTTTGCAATTAATCTAAACAAGGCTTTTGCAATGATTTCGAATTTCGCTCATTGATTCTGCATTTGCAGGGTTATTACGATAATTGGAAAATTGGAGCTGTCTCCAATTATTCGGGCGAGTACGTATTTTATTTTGCAACCGGAATTCATAAGATAGATATAGAAGAAAGTTTCGTGACGGCCACGACAGCTAGTTTATTAATTAAGTTGCAATGTTTTCTGAGAATATGCTGCTTGGGTAGTTCATAGTATGAATACACTAAAACTATTGTTAATATTTAATACTTACTTGTTCGAAAAAAAAAATCACTTTAGATTTCTGACTGTATAATAACAGCTTCAGATGCAAAACCTGACATTTAAATCAAATCAATACGAAGTTTTAAATCATCAAAAATAATTGATTAAGCTTAGTTAGCGTCGTAAAGTTACAATAGTATAACATATGCGTTAACGTATCGATTGTTACTAAATATCTTTGGAGGCAAAAGTGAAACCCTTCAGGTAGCTTACATTTTTCAAAATAAACAAATTGGGAATTTGTTTTGAAAATTACAGAAGTCAAAACTGTATAGTTATTGACCCCCATCCAGTTATTAGACAGTTCAACTTACAAGGGGACCTTATAGATTGTCACTCACCGATTTTGATGAGTTTTATATATTATGTAGAGGGATCCACCTTAAGTATTTTAGCAAAAGGATATTCCCCAATGCGCCTTAGTTTTCGGGATATAACGATCCAAAGTTCAGCTCGAAGTTGTTATAGAGGTACGGTTGAGCAGTGGTCACAACAGCGGCCGTAGCCCAGTGAGCAAGGTCCCCCACTCCGACCGCTGAAGGTCTGGGGATCGAGTCCCGTGAATTAATAATATTAAAAATTGAAAAAATAGATTTCTTTTTTAAATGAATAAATAAATAAAATAAAAATGAATAATTAAACGATTTTCCATTAACTATCGAATTTATTTCGATTTTAAAGAAAAAAAATTACGTCACGGGACTCGATCCCCAGACCTCCAGCGGTAGGAGTGGGGGATCTTGATCACTGGGCTACGGCCGTTGTTGTGACCACTGCTCAACCGTACCTCTATAATAACTTCGAGCCGAACTTTGGATCGTTATATCTCGAAAACTAAGGCGCATTGGGGAACATCCTTTTGATAAAATACTTAGGGTGGGTGCCTCTACATAATATATAAAACTCATCAAAATCGGTGAGTGACAATCTGTAAGGTCCCCTTGTTAGATGCCAAAAAACATCTTACTTCTGGTTAAAGGATAGTTTTTTAAAAAAAAATGAGGGTAGCATGTTTAAGAGCAAGAATCTGAGAGAGTGTCACGCCTGTGATTCATGACCTCTCAGATTTTTTCCAAAAAATTACCAAATGTTTATTATCTTATTGAAAGACCAAATCCAGAATGTTTTGCTCTAAAGTTGAGTTGTTTAGTTTTTATGGATCCCTAAAGTTGAAGGTGCGGCATCAAAAATTAAGCTGATTTTCAAGACATGGAAGTTGCTGTGAGCCAAAACCCTTACCAGGAACTGTTTAATTCCAAATTTCTTTTTGTATATGGAATATAGAAGGTTGAAACTTTACAAAATGAACGTTAAATTTGTGGTAAGTTAATGCCGAAAGTCAGTGAAGGCCCTCAAAACAAGGTATTTTTGACGTTTTTTAGCGTTTTTGAGGTCCAAAAAACAGCTTGTACATTTCAGTTGGCACGGCAAAAGTAGTGTCGTTTGAAAGACCAGTGTAAGCACTTTAAAATAATATATAAATAACCGAGGAAAGTTCAACGTGCTTTTAGTTGCGTAAGGCCGAAATATGAAAAATGTCATATTTTACCGATATTCAAACGGTCATAACTTCCTCTGCCAACAACATATTGAAATATTTTTTTTGCCAATGTCATGCTCTATTCTTTGTCTTAACAGAACAGTTGAGTCCTTTGAGGAGAAATGTAAAAAAATTTTTTACAAAAAATGTATTTTTTCCTGTGCAATTTTTGTAAAAAAATTTTTCACATTTCGCCTCAAAGGACTCAACTGTTCTATTAAGACAAAGAATAGAGCATGACATTGGCAAAAAAAAATATTTCAATATGTTGTTGGCAGAGGAAGTTATGACCGTTTGAATATCGGTAAAATATGACATTTTTCATATTTCGGCCTTACGCAACTAAAAGCACGTTGAACTTTCCTCTGTTATTTATACATTATTTTAAAGTTCTTACACTGGTGTTTCAAACGACACTACTTTTGCCGTCCCAACTGAAATGTACAAGCTGTTTTTGGACCTCAAAAACGCTAAAAAACGTCAAAAATGCCTTGTTTTGAGGGCCTTCACTAACCTTACGGCAACAACTTACCACAAATTTAACATTCATTTTGTAAAGTTTCAACCTTCTGTATTCCATATATAAAAAGAAAATTGGAGTTAAACAGTTCCTGGTAAGAGTTTTGGCTCACAGAAATTTCCATGTCTTGAAAATCCGCTTAATTTTTGATGCCGCACCTTCAACTTTAGGGATCCATAAAAACTAAACAACTCAACTTTAGAGCAAAACATTCTGGATTTGGCTTTTCAATAAGATAATAAACATTTGGTAATTTTTGGGAGAATCTGAGAGGTCATGAATCACTTCATAATGCTAGGCGTGACAGTTTCTCAGATTCTTGCTCTTAATAAGCTTTTAAAGTATATCAACGAATTTGAGCTAGGTGATTTAGTCATTTTGTGATTTATGATTTCTTGTCTCACGAACAAAAACAAATCGTTTTTTAAAGAAAATGTTAAGAATATAGGTTTTTTCATGAGACAATTCAAAAGAATTTGACGTATTTACGGCTATTATACTCATCTTAGCCGCCATTATCCTCTCAATATTGTGTTCCGTTTTCGATGAAATTTGACAGATTAAATATAATTTAAGAAAAATTTGGGAAGATTTTCAGAAATGGGCATCTTTATTTTTTCATAAACTTTGAAGTATATTCTGTGCCCCCCCCCCCCCGTAGCGTATATGCTTTACTTTTTGCATCGAATTTTCGTTTAAATGTATGTCAATTCCAAACTTTCTAGAAACATGGCTCAGAAAGTGAAACATTTCATATTCGCTCAAAAGATTAGTTCGAATTCTAAGTTCACAGTGCAAAATCCCATAAAGCTCTTTTGAAGGAGCTGCAAGCGCTGGAGATCAAAGAGGCGAGTTGTTAAAATGTCTGAAATCCTCGTACTGAAGGACACCATTAATTCCCAGAGTTAAGCTTAAGGGATTTTATGTCTTTTGCCAAAGTTTACCAGTTGCCTTATACGAATTGTTTTCGGTTGGGGATAAAGCGGTGTGGGACTTTTGTTAACGCAAGTCTTTTGCTGAGAAAGGCAGAAAGGAATTCTTAGTTGGCCCTTACGGTAATCAAAATAAATGTGGCTAGAGTTAATTGATTATTTTATTTATTTATTCCGTTGGGGAAGTAGGAATTAAGTACAAAATCGTAGGATCTCATTCTCCCCGATTAAGTGATTTGATTCAGTTCCATAATGGCACTCATCAGCAACAACAGTGGCATATTTAAAAAATTGGAAGAAAGGAAGAAAGAAAGAAAACATAAATCGGAATAATTATCGATTTAAAATCTAAATTTATTTCTTACTGCAGTATTGGCAGAAATTTAACTTGTAGCTGGCATTTAGCTGGTACCGTATCAAACTGATAACACTTGTCTCAAGATGGAATATTAAATTAGTAGCAATTTAAAAGGAATAATTGTTAACAGTTTATAGTTTTAAAAATAAGCTATGCAAACAATAATTACTGAAAAGTACTCAAGAACAACAAGTAACCGTTTCTGGCGACTTGTTGCACATTGGATTATAGGTGTCTGTGTAAAATCTACGATTACTTTGAATATGGCTGTTATCCAATTATTTTTTCTAAACTTAAAAATTTAATAATTCAAAATTTTAAAGCTTAATGACAAAGAAAAACCAATCTTTTTGAACTATGTCTGGAAATTATCTTATTAATCCCTGCTCTTTTGCATTTAATGTACTTAAAATATTTGGTTTTGGAAGGATTTATTCTTTTAAGACGGTTATCAACTAATCACTAAAACGATTAAGAGACGTATTAGAGATACCAAGGCTGGCACCAGGGACGTCATTTCAAGTTTTTCCAGGGGGGGGGGGTAAAGGGTCCAAACACAATACAATTTCACCGGAAAACATCAAAAACCACGCCCACTTATATGTAAATACATTAATTTCTCAAAGCCGGGGGGGGGGCAATTGCCCCCCTGCCCCCCCCTAAATGACGGGCCTTTCTGGCACTGTTCTCATTACCTACTCCTGTAAGTTTGTTATTGCTAGTAAACACTTAATATAAGTAATTTGATAACATTTAATGCAAGAAAATTATTTTTGAACTAACTTTTACTACTACATCTCAAGATAATGTATAAAGTTATGTGACGAAAAGTAAACGGCAAAGTACCAGATTTAGCTGGCTTTTTTTCCTTTTTGCCTTTACAAGGAAAATCGATACGGTTTGAAATCACTGCTGTTAATGATTGATTCAAATATTTTAAATACATGCAATTAAAATTAGCATTAAAATGAAATAAGAAGTAATTTAAGAAAAAAAAACTCCATGTGTTAATTCTAAAATCAAATTTCGCATGTTGAGCCAAACATCAGACGTTTTCCATGAACACACTTTATTGAACGACACAAGACATGGACTTACACAGCACAGAACACATACAAAACCAAAATCAAAACAGAATAGCCACTCGGCAGAGGCGCATGCGCCTTTATAAGCACTGCCCATTCTTAACGGTTACAGTTAAGTTTCAACAAATTCCCCCCCGAATGACCTGGGGGTTCATTTCTAACCTTTAAATAAGTACAAATCAGAAATAACAATAGAAAAAAAATTCAAAACATTCAATAGTAATAAATTCGTATCATAACAAATAAATCATTCATAAAGTTCCAAATTATATAATAACTGAACTGGTCGCTTTATTATTGAATTTTGAATTTTTACTTTACAAGAACGTATTTTACCATCCCTGCCAGGGAATACCTCAAGAATTTTCCCCAATTTCCAAAAATGCCTGGGCAACTTTTCATCATGAACTAAAACAATATCGTTAACATTAAATTCGTGAATTTTTTTAGTGTTTTTTACACAATGAGCAGATTTTAACAAAAATACATACTCTTTGGCCCATTTGTTCCAAAACATATTTAGTAATCTTTCCCGGTAGTTAAATTTTTTAATCAAAATTTTCCTGTTCGATAAGTTAGAATCAAAATCAAGCCTGGCAGGTGGTAAACTATTTACTCTACGGCCTAAAATCATGTGAGAAGGAGTTAGTGGTTCAGGTTCATTTATATTAGAAAAAACATAAGTAAGAGGGCGAGAATTAATAACTCCTTCAATTTCAATCAACAGAGTCTCCAGTTCTTCACGAGATAAGGTTGTCTTACCTACAGTCTTTCTTACAGCAAGTTTTACTGACCGAATAAGTCTTTCGTAGAAACCGCCCCACCAAGCAGCTCGCTCGATGATAAACTGCCAGCGGATTTGATGATGTGCGTAGAAAGCTTTAACTAAGGGATGGCTAATCACACTCCACAGATTCTTAAGTTCAATATCACTTCGCTTAAAAGTCTTGGCATTGTCGGTCAAAATTGTTGAGCACAATCCTCGGCGGCTAATGAAACGCCGAAGTGCCATAAGAAAAGTTTCGGTAGTTAAGCTGCTCACGAGTTCCAAATGAAGAGCCCGAGTCACACCACACGTGAACAAAACTATGTAGTGCTTAACATCACTATTCTTTACGTAGAGGGGTCCTCCGAAGTCGATTCCTACAACGGAGAACACATCAGAC